>VXBW01002468.1:267813-278196 GCA_013400375.1 Thinocorus orbignyianus
AGCCACCTGGGAGTGGATACAGTGTCTTTCCACACCACCACAGTCTCAGTCTTTGCCAGAGCAGCATGTCTTCCCATGCCTACCCTGTGCCAGGGTGACAGGCAGAGCTGTTTTGTCTGTAGGGAAGGGCTGTGATACAATGACAGTAGCCAAGGATGCTTTTTCTCAGGCTGCTCTGGCATGAGCTTCTCCTTGTCTACAGTTGAAGCTGCAGTTAAAGAAGATTAGGTGCTGAGAAAAATTCTAAATGAAGGAGGCCTGAAAAGTTTAGGGAATTGAAAAATAATTTGCAAAAATATCCAACCAGAACAACAGAAATATTTCTTATTGCTCCAATTCCACGCAGTATTAAGGGCTTGTCTTACTTTCTGTCTGCCTGAAGGACTCAGTGGAACTGGAAAAAAAGTTCTTTGCTACTCAAGAAAAGTAAAAGGCCTATATTGAATTGCTGGTTTTCCTAACTCCACCTCTAAGAATAACATTTACAGTAAAGCACATACAAAGAAACTTCCTATAAATATAGCACTGAAGACAATATTTAGTCAGTTATTGAGAAATGAACAAAGAATTTTCCACTCATGTTATTGTAGCTGTTAAAGGTTTACATTCTGATTCTTATAAAAGGATTTATATAGCATGTAAATCTACAAAGCACTTTCCAAACATAGATAAGACATATTCCTTGTTAAAAATGTCATGGAAGACAAATGGAAGAGGAGATGCAGGAGGAATCCTGAGAAAGGATTAGGGACTACGGAGTCTTGTAAGCATATGTTAAGTGGATATCAGTGTTCTGGAAAACACACAGCCTGACTCTTCACCTTCTTGCACCAGCTCATACAGGTACAAATAAATTTCTTAAGGGGCCTGATTTCTGCTTGACACCAAGAAAAGCAGAAAGATCCTGCTTCTTTCATTCTGACACAAAAAAAAATATTTAAAAATTAGCAGCATGTAGAAATCTGACCACTAGATTTGAACCAGAGATTCAAAATCGGGTAAGTTCAAAACCAAACCAAAATTTTTAATATCCTGAACCAAAACCAAAACCCAATTTTGTGACAAAGACCATTTCTAAAATGGTCTTTTCCAGATTTAAAAATCAAAACATCATGAAGAGATTCAGTCTTGAGTCCAGTTTTGCATCCAGATTTCTGACCTACACCAACTACACTAGAGATCTAAGACTGTCATCCAGGCTGTCCCATAGCTGGTGAGACTTGAGAGCTCAGATCTGCTCAAAGCCACTGAGATAGCACAAAACAGTTGCAGCATTTAGCAGAATTAACACTGAAAATGTTTGTTAGAACAATTCTATTCAAGCTGTATATTTTCCCTCTTCTTACTGGATTTTGCCGCTGAAGCATTTCTGCTTTGAAATGCTCAATTTAATTTTAGATGAGTCAATGAACTGGTAAAACTACATTTCATGAAACCTTGTTTAAAATTCTCAGCTCTAAAATCTCTATAATACCTCTGTTAAAATCTATGATTTATTCCCAGGGCTTGGGCTTGGACTGGGAAATCTTTCGTCTGACTCTGTAACTTCAAATATGAAACTCTGCAATCACAGTATCCTCCAACAACAGGGAAGGAAAAGAAAGTGTTTTAAACAAACAAATAAACAAAGACTGAAAGAGAGATTAAGAGGAAAAGAGCCCCCCGAATGTGTCTTTTCTGCATCCAAATAATGACCTGAAAACTACTCTTCAGTCTAAAGTAACCTTTGCACAGCTCTCACTTATTTCCAAACCAGCATCAGCAAGTAATGATGAGGATCACATCCATTTTCTAGCACATCAGGATTTCCTGAGACCCCAAAGGTTAAAATGCAAGTCTGTGTGGTGGATAAAAAAATTATAATAAACATTATCAGAGGCCTTTGGATAGCTCACTTCCTTTATTAACCTTTCTGTCAGCAGGAGCCCTGGCCAGATTTCAGTAAAGGAAAATATTCAGAATTTCTCATGGGAAAAATGTTGGCTTTTCTGACAATATTAAGAAAGAATATTAATATAATACTAATTCAAATCTGCACATTGGGGCCAACCTTTTTTACAGCTCTGCAGTGATTTCTGAGCTCCTCAGATCCCACATTTTCAGCTGCGTGGAGCAAACACCTGCGGGGGTTTGGCTCTCTGCCCTGCTGAAGTGTGGAAAGTTGAAATACTTCCAGGGTGTAAAGCCCCGGTCTCATCCTTTCTTTATCATAAGCTTCCTTCACACACAATACTTTTCCAACTCTCCTAATGTTACTCCTAATTCTCTGCTCATCTTTCGAGTCTCCCAACCAAGGAAGCGTGGTGCCACCTGCCTGCCCGTCCACTGTGCCTCCTAGAGCCCTTGTGTTACACCTCAGCTGCAGTCCTACCACCTCAGTAGTGCCTGGAAGTGGATTTAGCATTCATGGCTGGTAGTCCATGACTGATGATGGCAGGTCTTGCTTCAGTTCAGTCAGCATGATTTTAGACTGTGCCTTTCTTCTGAGCCACCTTAGAAAAATGTGAAGGAAATGTTAGATGAAAAAGTCATGCAGGGTGGGCAGATGATATCTACCTCACTCACAAGAAAGGCAAGAGGAAATAATCATAGAGATAACAATCCAAGAAAGCTGGAGTGGTGGGTATCAGGCTGTAAAACTGAAGTATCTGGCAAAACTTGTAGGCAGATTTTTGTAAATAATTATGCCAGCACTTCTAGTCCCCTGTGTCCCCTGGAATCCTTCTGCAGTATAGTGATTTAATTGAAAATAGTCTCCAGTCTAGTAATAGTAAATAACAAGTACAATCAGTATATATTCATTAGGGTCATCGAATCACAGAACAGTTCAAGTTGGAAGGGACCAGAAGACTATAACTAATAATGGAAGAATGGTCTCTAAATTGGATGGACCACTCAGTGGATAAGGAACTGGCTAGATGGCCACACTCAAAGGGTTGCAGTCAATGTCTCTATGTCCAAGTGGATGCCAGTGATGAGCAGCAGTCCTCATGGGTCAGTACTGGGTTCAATATTGTTTAAAATATTAGCTGGAGGCATGGAGAGTGGGATAGAATCCACCCTCAGTACGTTTGTCAATGACAGCAAGCTGTGTGGTGTGGTCGATACTGGAGGAAAGGGATGCCATACAGAAGGACCTGAACAGGCTTGAGAGGTGGCCCTGTATGAACCTCATGAAATTCAACCAAGCCATGTGCAAGGACTGTGGCAATTCTAAGCACAAATATAGGCTGGGCAGAGAATGGCTGGAGAGCAGCCCTGAGGAAAATGACTTGGGGGTGTTGGTAGACAAGAAGCTAAACATGAGTCAGCAATGTGTGCTTGCAGCCCAGAAAGTCAACCACATCCCGGGCTGCATCAAAAGAAGTGTGGCCAGCAGGTCAAAGGAAGTGACTCTGCAACTCTATTCCCCTCTGGCGAGACCCCACCTGGAGTACTGCATCCAGCTCTGGAGTCCTCAGCACAGGAAGGACATGGACCTCTTGGAATAGGTCCAGAGGAGGGTCACTAAGATGACCAGAGGGCTGGAGCACCTCTCCTATGAAAACAGGTTGAGAATGTTGGGGTGGTTCAGCCTGGAAAAGAGAAAGATCCAGGGAGACATTACAGTAGCCTTCTAGCATCTAAACAGGGCCTACAGGAGATCTTTCGTCTGACTCTGTAACTTTAAATATGAAACTCTGCAATCACCTGAGGAGATACTCTTTAGGTGGAAGTGCAGGGACAGGATGATGGATAATGGTTTTATACTAAAGAAAGGAGATTTAGATTAGATCTTAGGCAGACATTCTTTCCTGTGAGGGTGGTGAAACACTGGAACAGTTTGCCCAGAGAATTTGTGGATGCCCCATCCCTGGAAGTGTTCAAGACCAAGATGGATGCGGCTTTGAACAACACGGTCTAGTGTCCACTATTCTAGTGTCTAGGTATCCCTGCCCATAGCAGGGGTTTGGAACTCAGTGATCTTACAGTCCCTTCCAACCCAAACCATTCTATGACTCTATGGTTCTAAGAAGCAAAACCAATTTTTCTAGAGACANTAAATATGAAACTCTGCAATCACCTGAGGAGATACTCTTTAGGTGGAAGTGCAGGGACAGGATGATGGATAATGGTTTTATACTAAAGAAAGGAGATTTAGATTAGATCTTAGGCAGACATTCTTTCCTGTGAGGGTGGTGAAACACTGGAACAGTTTGCCCAGAGAATTTGTGGATGCCCCATCCCTGGAAGTGTTCAAGACCAAGATGGATGCGGCTTTGAACAACACGGTCTAGTGTCCACTATTCTAGTGTCTAGGTATCCCTGCCCATAGCAGGGGTTTGGAACTCAGTGATCTTACAGTCCCTTCCAACCCAAACCATTCTATGACTCTATGGTTCTAAGAAGCAAAACCAATTTTTCTAGAGACATCTTCCTAAGCTTTGGAGCTCTTAAATCTATGCGGAGACCTGGTTCATATGAAGTCAGTCTTAGGATTTCAGTTCAGGGGGCATCAGGGAGCTGGCTGGGAAGGGGAGGGGTCACAACCGGAAGTGGGTGTGGTGACATCACAGCTTAGGCGTATATCAGGGTGGGCAGTGCCTGGGTGAAGTTCGGCTGCGTTGGTGGCAGTCAGGACAGCGCGTGCTGCGGTCGGTATTGTAGTCGTGTTTGTATCCTCCATCCATATTACTGTTTCCCTGTAATACTTGTTCTGGTAAACAGTTTTTATCTCAACCCATGAGTCTGCCTTTTCCTTCTGACCCTCTCCCCACCACTGTGGGGAGTCAGAGGGAACAGGCTGCCACATGGCTCTTGTGTTGCCGCCGAGGCCAAACCACAACAGGTATCATCTCAGATTGCTTTTCTCAGGCCATTTAATTTCAAGATACTTAGCACTTGTCTATGCATGGGATCCTGTTTTCCTGTTAGGTTCTCACAATAGTTAGGATGACTCACCTTTGAAGTCAGCAACCCATCACCACCTTGCTACTGCACCCAGTAATAGGATTTGAAATGTATAAACAATTTTGGGAGCAGAATCAAGACCCCAGTGTCTTACCCACTGTGTGACAGCCATGCCCTCCTCCTTTGCACACCTCTCTCCATCAGTCTCCTATTATTTTCTTGAAGAACTAGTTACTGCAACTCTTTTTTATGAGAACAATAATGCTCTTGATGCAAGTTAGGTGTGCCCTGGGAACATCTTCTGGTCTGAGCTCTTTTGTTTGCAAAGATACCTGCTTCTTTGTTCTAGTAGGCTTGGGCATCGGTTCAGTTTTGAATTTCTCTGCCTGGCCAAACTTGGGGCACATTGGGAATGAAAACAAACAGAACATGAGGCATCTAGGAAAGCTTCTGTTAAAAAGTGAGATGACAGTGGATTTTAGGTAAACAGGGCATCTCCAACTGTTTTGGGGTTGTATATCTAAATTATTCTTAAGTCCAAAGTGAAGTTTATAAATCTATGCCTGGTTGTAGCTCTTAGGACCATGGGAAAATTTATGGGTGTCAGCCTTGTTGCATATGGATACTGGGCACCTCTGGACTAGGCAACAACTCAATGAGCTTAGAGAATGCTGTAAGAAGAAATTTCTATGCCCAAAAGAGACAGTTAGTTACGCATTGACAAGTCAAGCTTTTTGTAGATCTAAATATTTTCCTGTCTGCAATTCAAAATCCTTATGGCTTACCTATTACACAACTCCTATTAAAAACATTCTGCAGCAAACCTTTGACATGGTCTGTTCATCAAGATAGTGCTAGCACAGTTGCATTATGGTTGATTGATTGCTTCAAAATAATAATATCACACATATGGAGATATAAACACAGACAGACATATATACACACATACACATACATGAGCACTGTTAGATTGAAAGAGTTAAAAATACTACCATGTCATATTTATCAGCCTGCCTCTCACCAATAATTAGAAAAAATCAGGTTCTGGAATGATGAAAGAATTAAGTCAAATTACCAAGTCAAATTCACAAGTAATGTAAGATGTCAGAACTACTAGATTAAAGTTGGGTCAATAAATTTATAATCTGGGAAATTTACAGGTAAAATATTGAGTATCATATTATTCTTTCTAGTTCATAATAATTTCCCAAGCATGTGATTTCAGACATATTCCTCATCATGGGTAACATGATTTTTCTGATCTTCACTATCTTCAATACACTTGCATTATCTCTGGTGCTCCACCACTCCACCTGGCAGTCTTGGTCTACTGATAATTCCTGTTCTGGCTATGTGTGTTTACAATTGGACAGTATTTATAATCTCAAAGGCAAAATCATACCTGTTTCAGTATGCTTTTCAGCATATTAATATGCTGAATATGGCTGTGTCTACATCAGCAATTCAGCCTGCACTCTGATTCCTAAAAGCATGCTAAATTGCCCTATGTCCTTCTGAAAAATTTGCCAGGTCCCTGAAAACTTGAGAAAGACTCTTGTGCTCTCTGGGGATATCTGCTCCAGACCAGTGTCCTGGTACTCCTAAATTCCTTTCTTTTCTTTCCTTGTTGACAGACAAAAACATAAAGTTATTTTCCTACCCTGTTTTGTTGTCATTGTAGACCTGACTTCCACCTTTGGCCGTCTAAAATGTTTTGCTGCAAGCTTAAAGGACTGAAGAAAACACCTGCATCCACTTTAATACTATTCATCAAATTGCATAGCTGCACTGTTGAAACATTTGGGATGTTGTGGACCTCTATGTGTAATACCTTGAGTAACACCACTTCAATTGAATAAATACATCATCAAAGACAAAAATTATTTTGTATGACCCCTATTTTACTTGGGCCATGAATAAAGTCTTACACAAGTTATGATCACTATAAAACGGAAAAACCTAAGCATTAGAACAAGTCACAAAGCACACAGTGTTCCAAAGAATAAGCCAAAGTTCCAATTACAACGTGAAAGAACACATAATTTGCCCATACAGAAAGGAACCCTTGTCCCCAAAAGTTGTGCTGTACCATAAATACATGGAGCAATACATGGACCACATACAAAGAATGTAGTTCAGGCAACCAGTGAAAAACCAAGATGGCAAAAAATCAAGTACAGTTGCTGGCTCCAGGAACTATCAATTTTTCTAATTTCTTGTTTTACCTTTTCAGAAAAAAGTTCTGGTTGAATATGCAAACTGTACTACCCGTTCAGTTTGGGTTTTGCACTAGCTTAAGTGCCATGGTATCTTCTGAAGAGCAACTACAAGTAGCTTCCTTGATACCTAATTGTTTTAAGATTTTCATTAGATCAGGTAGTTTAGAAAAGGAAAAGGAGCATTGATTCAGCCTTGGCCAGTCAGGGATTACAGCCTCTGTTTAACATGGTTCTTTTCTACCAGAGAGTTGCAATCATTCACAACTCCACATAGCATTCACAAAGAAATTCCTTGATGCGCAACCATCCCAGTTTATGTGTTTCATGCCTGGAAAATTTCCTCATAAGCCTCTTCCTCCGGCACTTAAATATTTTTGTGGTTCTTTTAATAGTACAACAGGAAATACAACCAAAGTAGACTGAGTGAAGTTGAGCTGACTTCAAGAAGTCCAGATGTTTGGATAATATACAAATGTCTAGATCAAAATCACTTTTTGATCTAGAAGTCAATCTGGAAAAGCATGCCAAGAATATTAACAAAACTAGTTTTAGTAGTTTTTCTGATTTTATCTCTCTTGGAAAGGCTAAAAAAAACAGCCTTTGACATTTACATTTGGAGTCCTACAAAAGTCAAGGAAGTGGAAAAGCAGAGGAAAAATAGAAGTCAATGGTTAGTTTGGAGGCTGGGGAAGAGACTCATGGCAGTTTATATCTCTGTCCATTTACTCATCTCTATCTTAGGTCTCCTGTCATGTTCAAGTTTCTTTTAAAGCACAACTCTTTGCCAGCTGTGTACCTGCTACAATGAGCAGTGGTCAGATGAAGCACAATCTGGCCACTTGGGCTCTTATTTATCTCCTCAAGTCCTCTCTCTCCCAGGTGTGTCTATGGTCATCATGAAGGGCAGCTCCAGTCCTGTTTGATGCTTCGTGTAGCTGAGAGTAATACTTTCAACCCAGAAACACTGCTCAGCTCCATGTCCAAAGCACTTAAAAATCTACCAGCCAATGCAGACAGGATGCAGGGACAACCACAAACCCACAGATTAAAAGTAAAGCACAAATTTAATCTCAGTACCTCATGGATTGGGGAATGTCTGAAGCAGCACCCAGGCAGAGGCAGGCAAGCAGAGGATGCAGGCACTGTGGAGCATGAAAGAATCCGTATTAGCAAGAGAGTCCTTATTAGCAAGGGAGTGAGAGAGCAAGAGCACTCACACTTGTTGTTCTGGCCTGTTTTTGAAGGATTCAGCCAGGCAGAGTTTTCCAATATGTTTTGATCTCTTCAACAGTAGGGCAAGAACCTCAGGCATGTTTAATATGTTGCCCCTGCGTCCACCCCAGGCCCACATCATCTAAGTGCAGATGTTCTACTCACAAGCACACAAGACTAAACAATAGTTTGTGCGAAGTATGTGTTTCCCAGCACCCCAGGTGCAAGTCATTTGAGTGTATTTACAATCCTCCTCACCAATCTTCTGTTACTTTCCCACAAGCTGGTTGCACCTAAACTGTGCAAGACCGTCTATGTTGTCGATGCACCCACAGCACAACTATACCACTTGTCTTGAGGACTGCAGTGCCTTTTGCTCAAGTATCGCCAAATGAAAGCCACATCTCACTATTAGCACCATTAATAAGATCATCCCCCAGTTGCTTATTTATGTTCAATCTCCTCCATGGGCTAGTCCTTGCCTGCCAAATCCAGGATAAGTGTCTCACCTCAGCTTTAAAGCTCCTTGTGCTTTACCCCAAAGCTCAGTCACCTCTCTCTTGCCAACTCCTGCCTCCAGAAGGGCATTTCCAAATCAAAACTTTTGCTCTTTCTTCCATATTTTCCTTTCTGCCAGACAATTCTTCTAAGTAAATGCCCATGGCGTTATCTGCTCATCTTTCTTTGAATCCTGCCTTGGAGCTTCACTTTGCTCTGAAACCCGCAAAAATCTTGGCACTGGCCAGAGTGCCTGTTTGCAGATACCACAACCACTTTTGCTGCTCCCTTTTGCAGACAGGGAAGAGAAGGCAAAGTCTCATTTTGTGAGAGGCAGGGCTGTTGGGTGAGATCCTGACACACGCGAAACGTATGTTGCTTCTCTTCCCTGTCTCTCCTCACCCAAGCTGCACAGCCCAGCAGCAGCATCTTTTGCAGAGATGATAGGAGGTGGTAGCTGCAAAGCTGGCATGTGCCCTGCAAAGCAGACTCACAGCTCAAGACTTACCCCACACTGTGGTCAAAGATCAGCAGTCATCCCAATCCCTTTGATGAGAATGTCGCAGTTTCCACAAGCACCTTCTTATTTATACTTGCCTGATTCTTTTACCTAGCTTATTCTTAAGAACAAAGAGAGGTGCATCTCAGAGAGGCTTTTGATAATCTGATCTGAAGCCCACTCAAATTTTTCTACTGATATCAGATAGGATTTTTGCTGGGGACTACAAATAATGTGCTGCATCTTGGGATCCCATAAGGAGTTTTACTCAGAGCACAAACATAAATCACCATGAACATGGCTTCCACTGAGCAAGCACAAATCTTATTCCCAGTGAGCAATGTCTGTGTCAAGTGACTAGCAAAATCTGCATTTGGCCAAATTTACATGCCGGGTGCAAGGCAGTCACATTTAGTATCAATGTAGAGCATATATTTTGTTTATATAGTTATAGTTTAAAAATTATATGTAAGTATAAATTAAAAAAAACCAAACAAACAAACACAAACCACAAGC
Organism: Thinocorus orbignyianus; assembly: GCA_013400375.1. Classification (NCBI taxonomy): domain Eukaryota; kingdom Metazoa; phylum Chordata; class Aves; order Ciconiiformes; family Thinocoridae; genus Thinocorus; species Thinocorus orbignyianus. Next base: position 277,648 of record VXBW01002468.1, read on the forward strand.
AGTTAAAAATCTGCATACTTTAAACATACACACAAAGATATCTTCATAGTTTTACCTTTTAGGCTACCCAGGCCACAGGATGCCAAACAACACATCTCATAACCTGTTCTTTTTTGTATGAGACCCTCATGCTTAAAATCCATGCAGTACCTTAAAATTGAGACATGGGGCAACTCAAGCAGGAATTGTAGAATTTTCTGGGATACTTCATGAACTACTGTTTACTGGACAGGGCAGTGGCAGCTTGTGATACTCTTTGAAATCCTTACCACATTTCCGGTACAAACTTACATAACTTGGAGATAGCTTGTTTCTCATTCATTACAATCTACACTTCATAGACATGAGAAATTCATCCTCAATTCCCGTTTATGTACTGCTGCCTGGAATTTATTTTCTTTCAGACACATCAGAAGGCTGTGCCACCATACAGCAACATCTGGGCAGACTGGAGAGTTGGGCAGAGAGGAATTTGATGAAATTCAACAAAGGGAAGTGTAGGGAATTGCCCCCTGCACCAGTACAGGTTGGGGACTGACCTGCTGGAGA
>VXBW01002468.1:278262-302270 GCA_013400375.1 Thinocorus orbignyianus
AAGCCTGTACATAAGAAGTTCCACCTAAACATGAGGAGGAACCTCTTCACTTTGAGGGTGGCAGAGCACTGAAACAGGCTGCCCGGAGAGGTGCACTTCTGGAGATGTTCAAAACCCGCCTGGACAAATTCCTATGCAACCTGCTCTAGAAGAACATGATTTGGGTCGGGTGTTGGACTAGATGATCTCCAGAGGTCCCTTTCAACCCTATTTCATTCTGTGATTCTTCAGTCTGGAGACAGATGTTTGCTTTCAGGCTACTGAAGCTCTTATGTGAATATCCCACTGATTTCCATAGGGGAACTCCCCAGACCAAGGGCACAGGCTTTGATCCACACCAAACAACAGGAATTACAATTTGTTCCCCTGTGCTTTACTAACCTCTAAACTTTGGCACTGGAGGTGAATGGTACGCATGTGTCGGCAGAGGGGCCAGCAGCCATCTGCAACAGCTATCGTTTCCCCACTGAAGCAAACCAGAAATGCAGTGCGAGCCTGTCCTGGATGACAAGCTTGCAGCTGCACCATTAGTGGTACCAGGGATGCCCTGATCATGCGAAGTGTATCACCCATACAAACTGCATCCCCAAAGGTTTCACAGAGGTCAGAACTACACCTACAAACCCAGCAGAGAATCAAAGTGCTTCAATGGCGTTACAGTCCCAAGCTGAATGGAAAGCTGAAGGCAATTCTTGCCTCTGCCAATCTCCTGGGACTCGAGATTAGTTGCCCACCCTCTCTCTGCCACACTTTTCCACCTGTGAAATGGATTTCCATTGTCTTCCTATTAAACAAGCAGAGAAAAACGATGAGTTTTGATAGAAGGGTAGAGGAGAGGAGGGAGGAGATCTGATGGAAGGGTATATATTGAACTAATTTAATTGGTTTTGGTCACACAACTCTTTCTTGAGTTTAATTTCAACATTCTGTAAATGAACTCCTTTGACTACATAAAAATGTTTTGAATAGGTGTTTATCTAAAGTTTATGTTTTTAAATGGTCAAAGAAAATAAACAAGAAGTAGTTTCTGCTGAGGAAAAGTAAAATGTTTGCTGCACTTGAGATGACTATTTATTATAGGTGAAGGGAAACACAAATTTTCTGTACTTTCTTTTTTCACCTAAGGTTTAAACACTTAATTAGTTTTCCTCAAAAGTTAGGAAAATTGTAGTTCCTAGCTGCTTACCTAAAAATTGTGAATAATGTTGTATCATTTTCAGGTGAAATTTGTCAGATAATTTTGTATTTATGAGAGATGTTTTAAATCCTAAAATCTATTTTTGAAAGATATGGGAAGATATGAAAACTAATAACCCCTGATACTAGAATTCTACAAGTTCTATAGTCCTGGGGTTTTTCCTGGGTTTTTGCTTTGTTTTGCTTTGTTTTGTTGTGGGTTTTTTTCCCTGCAGGGCTATGCCTCTGTTTTGAAAGCTCCAAGACCTTTCCTACCTATCCTGAAGCATGGCAGGTATGTGTGTGTGTGTTTATTTTGTCCTATGTCTATACAGAAAGGAAATTAAAAGCTTTATTGAATAATCTCTCTTGTCTCCCTTTCATGGGACGATCCAATCTATTTGATAGCAAAGATCCTCTTCTGGAAATGCCTAAAATGGTGCACTCTTTCTTGACTAGTGAAAGGTAATGAAAAACACTGAGTTTCTCTGCAAGCCACAGGCAGGGTTCTCAGGCACCCTGGGTGCCGTATCTAATTCAAATACTGGTGTTTAAAAGAGATTAGTGCACACTATTGCAGAGTTTGTACTAAGTTAATCCTGTGGGAATACATTTGTCTTTGATCGCAAAATACTGAATACATAATGCAAGTTTCCACTGCCCTCACAAGCAAACAGGCTTGCCCTTTCAGCCAGCAGTGGATACTGCATCACACACCCTAGGGTGCCCAATGGGTGCCCAGCTCAAGTGCAGCATGCATGTGTATCCCTTCCTGGAGCTGGTGAGGGAGATGGGGATTTGCAGTGGCTCCCTTACTCTTGCTTTCTACCTGAACATGATTGCCACAGCTTGCATTGTGGTGGGATCCATGGGATGGGAAGAGAATGTGGGACATTGCAGGGACCTGCATCTAGGGAGGAATAGCCCCATGCACCAGTACAGGTGAGAGGCTGAGCTGCTGGAACGCAGCTGGTGGTACATTAAAAAGAGTGTGGGCAGCAGGTCAATGGAGGTTATCCTCCCCCTCGACTCTGCCCTGGTGAGGCCACATCTGGAGTAGTGTGTCCAGTTCTTGGCACCCCAGTTCAAGGACACAAAACTATTGGAAAGGGTCCAGTGGAGGGCTACAAAGGTCATCAAGGGGATGGAGCACTTCTCTTATGAGGAAGGGCTGAGCGACCTGGGTCTGTTTAGCCTGGGTGAGAGAAGACTGAGAGGGGACCTCACCAATGCTTATAAATATCTAAAGGGCAGGTGTCAAGAGGATGGAGTCAGGCTCTTTTCAGTGTAGCCCGGTAACAGGACAAGGGGTGACAGATACAAGCTGAAACACAGGAAGTTCCGTCTGAATATGCAAAAAACTTCTTTTAATTTGAAGGCACCAGAGCCCTGGGACAGTCTGCCCAGGGAGGCTGTGGAGCCTCCTTCTCTGAAGGTATCCAAAACCCACCTGGATGTGTCCCTGTCCAGCCTGCTCTAGATTCTGTGGTGAATCTGCTTTGGCAGGCAGGTTTGACTAGATTATATCTGAAGGTCCCTTCCAACCCCTACAGTTATGGAACTCTGTGATCCTGTGACAGTACAGAGAGGATGGGGGGATCACTTGTAATGAGGGCACCTGTTATAATCATGTGTGCAGAAAAGTACCATGAAGCAGGCTGCCTGAGGCGTTTGATGTTCATTTCCATGTTTCGAAGAACAAGAGGCATTATCTGAATGAGCTTAAGGAACAATGCAGCTGTGAACTCGATGTGCTCTGGAGGCTTAAGTAATATAAACCTACAACATGACATTCACACCAGCCCTCTAAATAATTTTCAGTTCATAGCAATTAATTCACGGGTGTCAGGTATTTACTAATGTAAATGGTTTTCATGTAATTAAAGACCACAGTTCAATACTTGAGCTCAGCAGAACAATTACAGTTAAGATGGCACACACAAAACCCTGACTGCGAAGAAAAAAAGTCTTTGTAATGCTTTATCCTGCATAAGGCAAATCCAGGACTGTGGAATGCGCAGGCAAAAGATAAACAGAGGAATTACCCAGGGTACCATGGCCCACTCTCTGGCTGGTATACCTTACCTCTGCCCCATCACAGAGCAGGCAGCAGGGTGTCTGTCACACTGACAGGCAGCACCCTGCTCCCCATGCCTGCTACCTCCCATAGGGGCGCTCACGGTGCTGGGAGAAGGGGCTGCCATCTTAGCCTGAGCCTGTGCAAGCTCAGGAGTCTTCTTGTAGGTGCGAACCCCAAGGGGAGCCTGGGTGAGAGGGCAGCAGTGGGGCTGGTGGAAGAGCTGCAGCATGGCCCCAGCTCTGCCAGCCCAGCCCAGCCCAGCATTTCTCCAGTGCTGAGGGACACCATGGTGACACACTGACCCCACCTTGCTCCTGCGAAAAGAGGTGGCTCTGATTCAACGTTCACACCTCCTCCTTGTGCCAGAGCTACCAAGCCTGGGGCTATGCTGATAGTCAGAACACATAGCTGATCCAGCAGAAAAGTACCGGGGAGTTATTCCAGAGCTTCATATTTAACCAAGCTGAATCTCAAATGCAGAATACATTGTAGAATAAGAAGGTAATGACAACTCTGGACAAGGAAGTACAATTGCTTGAAGAAGAAGCAGCACAACAGTAACATAAAGTTACTTTTAGGTTACTTGTAAAGACAGGAATAAATGCTCCTCCAACCTCACTCTGTGTTCTGTGGATTGGTCATGTAAAGTAGGAAAAACAGGACAGTAGCATTAGGGATGTTGTGACAGGCCCCCTAATGAGCTGGGTTACATAACTGACTTATCTCCACCTCGCTGCAGTGTGTCATCAACCCACCCACACACCTCCTTTCGTTATTTAACTACAAAGCTATTCCTCCCTTGCCTGCAAGGGACAAAAACCCAACAATGAATGTGCTAGAACAGTAAGAAAATACAATATTTCGTCTATTTTAATTGAAACAAAACAACTGAATTCCAGCCCTAGTAACGCAAAATTGTCTCAACACATAAAGCCAGCCTGCTTTGAATGGATGTGAAATCTGAGGTTCTCTAGTGCTGACAGTTCTGTGAAATATGTACAAACAGAAATATGTACGCATTCCTGCGAAATATGTATAAAAAAGAGATGAATACAACCAGTTCTAGATCTGCAGCACTACCCTATACAGAGTCAACAAAATGCACTTACGCACAAAACATCTATTGAAATGCTCTCTGCTGCTTGCAGTTGACACAGAACAAGGGTGAAATTTCTGCAGACACATTTATTTTTATGGCACCATTCAGGCTCCTCAAGCCCAGATCTCTGTTTAAGGCAGGACCAGCTCTGAAGCTAGATCGAGGCTCCATGCTGGATCAAGTTGTCCAGGCCCTTCAGGCATCCCCAAGGCTGTGGATAGTAGCCCTCTTCAGGCAACTAATGCTTGACAAAGTTTCAGACAGAGGCACTTCAACTACCTTATAATTCAGCCAAAGGCCAAAGAATACAGAGAGCTCTGGGACAAAACTCAGTTTATACACTTAAGATAGTAAGGTGGGGAGGTGGTGGGGGGTCTCAACAACAGCTTGGTGTCATCTGGTGTTCAGGAAGACAATTTGGACCATCAAAATCTGAGAAACCTAATTTTCCAACCAGCTATGGTTTGTATTAGTAGGTGGCAGACTGGGAGACCTGGAGCTCCCTCTCCCTCCTTCTCCACCCCGTCTTTTTGTGCCTGAAGTCAGATTTTATCTAGAGCACTCGCTGGGCTCAGCTGTTTGGCTCTTTCCCTACCACCCCAAAACATAATGTTGGAGGGGAGGACAATCTCCAGTCGCTGGCACAGGCATGAAGTAGAAAGCTGCTGGCTATTGCCTTTTCCATCTAAAACCTTTGCTGAAGAGCAGCTGTTAGCACACACTCTCCAAGGAGTGGAGAGACACCTCATTTCCCAGCAAAGAAAGCCACAAGGGGTTGCCTTCAACTCTTTAGGAATGTTCATGTAGAGCATGTTACAAAAGGTGCTGTGCTTATGCAGGGCATGGTGCAAGGAGAAATCAGAAAAGAGCTGTGAAAATACAGGAGAAGAAACAAAGAATTAAGAAACCATAGTAAACTCCTAGTTGTGGGGTCTTTTTTCCATCTAAATCAACAGAGACAATGTCATTGGCTTTGGTGAAGCCAGGCTTTCACCCAAGGACCGGTGGTGCCAGGGAAAGGGATAGCAGAAAGATTTCGTTATTGAAATAAACAGGGTCATCCACATGTCTTCAACATACTTCAAACTGGAGGATAATGTTCAAATAATTAAAAGGCTGTTCTGCATCGGTCATCATGATCTGTGACTCATGTCTTTAGCAGTTCAATCAAGTTGCTTTTAAATCAATCAGCAGACTTCCCATTGATTGCTAGAGCACATCAGGGCTTGCTACCTGTTCCAAGATGACATTTTACAGGCATGCCCTGCTCTCACCCTCAAGGTCTGCTAAGGCAACTTTCTCTGCAAATCTAGCCTAACAACTGCACTGAGCTTGTAAGTCTTTAGGAAGGAAAACAACATTCATGGTAGCAACAAGATCCTGAAAGAGGAATTACAAGCAAAGAAACCACTACCTCTGTGAGTCCTTATAGCTCCCTTGTCTGCACTGATGGGAAGCTTTCTGAGGGGTCCATTTCAAACTCAACAACAGCTGTCTAAAAGAAGTTCTACATAGTAACCGTAAGGAAAAGTTTTGCTAACAAAAGAGAGATCTCATAACTGTTGCTTCTGCAAGTAACAATCCTCTGACCTTCAAAAAAGCAAGCCTAAAGTTGCCACAGGTTGCCAGGTCCACAGCTAAGCGAGCAGATTTTCAATGCAAGGAACATTTCTGTGGACTCTAATGGAGCGCAATGAAAACTGCTGCAAATTAGAAACCAGCGTGCATTTAGCATGGTACATATACGACTAGGTTCTAAGAAAAATGTTTGCTAATATCTGCCTAATCATTAAAGCATATAACTCTCATCATATACTAGGAATCCTAATTCCTAGCATTAATTAGCCTACAGAAGGCATGAGCAGGAGATCTCACTGATGTCAACAATTTAATATGATTGAAATATACAAGAATAATGAGAATACTCAGGATAATATTGTACAATAGGCTATTGCATGGGTGGGGGAGGAAGGACTGTATTGCATCAACCACGTATTTGGTAACAGGGGTTAATCAGAAGCTTCCCAGCTGGCTTGCTGTTTCCTGACCGCCCATTATGGATTTATTTCTCCTTCCTTCCAAGGGTGAGGAGCTGGCCTCTCCACTCTGGACTGCTGTGCTGGACAGACCAGTTAAGATATTTGGCAATTTCCAAGAGACTATTAAATTACCCATGCGTATTTTTTACCTAGTTAGAAAATATAATCTCTGGGCAATATCCAGGAGAATGCAGAAGATTGATAATAAATAGCAGATCCCGTGTCACTAATTCAAAAATCCAACCCTGGTAGTAAGCTAGGCTAATTTTCTGACAGTTGTTTTCACAGCCTTTTTAACCCAAAGTAGCAGGGAGCAGCAGAGCACACTTCCCTGTGCTGGAGCTGGGCAAGCAGGCTGCTCTGTCAGCCCCACGACTGCCTGCTTCACAGCACCATCAAGAGAAATGGAAAATTATTCTTGGAACAAACACACTTGAAGATATATGAAAATTCAGGATCAACTGGGAATGGGAATGGAGTTCAGAAAAAAAGAATTGCTTATTTTTGTTGTTAATTTTGCTACTTTAGTTGGCATCATCCAAATACCATCAGATTTTCACCAGTCTGGGGAGATTTTTTTCTTACTCACTTTGTCTTCCCTTGAGAAAAATGGAAAGAAAGGAGAGATAAAGAAGCACAATACAAAATTTTGTTGATTTTTGAATGTTACCAGGAAAATGTTTTGTTTTCCTCAAAAATCACTGAGTAAACCTTGTGGGCAGTTCTTCTTACAACTATTGGATTCCCCATGAAGAAGAAAGCAATAGTTTATTGTTACATGAAAAGCAATAGGGCATCAGAGAATCTCCCATCCAGCAGATTCACTGTACAGGTTACCTAGGTTTTCTGATATTTCCACTGCTAAAGCTTACTTTCTTGTGGGAACAATGATGTCAAGACCCATGTTTTACCATCCTGCCATGAAATGTAACTCCTCCAATTGAAAATCCTGTTAGCAAAAAGCAATGCATTCAAAAAAGCAGTCCCATTCAAAAGCAGCTATTACTTTTGCCAAGTGTGAACAGGAAAATTTGCTTTGAACCCTCCCCTGCCTGTCCTGTTATTCCTTTCCCACTGTTTATGAAATTCACACTTCATTTTCTGTGTGGCCTGTATTATGTCCCATGTTTCTGTTTCCAGTGAGGAGACTCAGCATGAGTGGCAGCCCATTTCGGCAAACAGCAGGCAACATGGCACACCTCCTTCCTATTGGGAATGGCCTCTCTCCCACCAGGAAACTGGTTCAGCTGTGACTGCAGAGCTTTCTGCAATGAGAGCAGCCAGCCTGTTCTGGGCTTGCCACATCGCCATAGAATCATAGAATGGTTAGAGTTGGAAGGGACCTTAAAGATCACCGAGTTCCAACCCCCCTGCCATGGGCAGGGTCACCTCTCACTAGACCAGGTTGCTGTAAGCCCCATCCAGCCTGGCCATCAGACCATGGTTTAGACAACACCACAGAGCACTGAGAGGGGTAAGTACTACCATGGCTGAACACCCCATCTCCACAGGGTATTGTCCTCTGCTCAGCCCTGACCAGTGCTGATGCGCAGATATCATTATGCATCCTCTTCACAAGGGGGAAAACTGCCCCCTGACAAGATTTAATTGCTGTTAGAAGGACTGAGATTTTTACTATGTGTAGCTTTCTATGAAGTTTCAGACCCCAATCACAATAATTCTGCCACAAGCAAAGGGCAGCAGAAGGAAGACAAACAACAGAAGCAGGGAGAGGCTCAATAAAAAGGAAAAGAGATGTCAAAGGCAAACATTAATAAAGAAGATTTCGAGACACAGACTTTGTACCCATTCAGGCTAGATAATGTGGTACTTGTGTGAATACACTTTAAGAGTGTTTTTGTCCACTTTAGCCTAAACCTGTTCTCAATCAGCGACGGCAAAGCCAATATAAACCTGGATTAAATCAAGATTGGAATGTACAGAGAAGGACTACTTGGAAATTGTGTCCCAAGGCATATGTTTACTTCAGCTGGCTGAAGCGCAGATTTATATGACGGTGTTTCAGGATTGGAAGTACATATTAATAGAAAAGTCATATCAACATTTAATTGAATGTACGGGACATTTTGGAAGACCTTTCTTCAGTTTTTTTTTTATAAAGCGCTTCATGAGGCTGTGATCCTTGAGAAATACTGGAACCAAAAAAAATACCAAATGATACTAAAATTATGGCAGTTGCTATATCTAGATGAGAACAAAAGCAGAGTGCAATATGAATGGCAAAGGATTAAAAAAACAAAGACCTGTTTTTTTTTATAATTTTCCTCCTAAAAAAGCCCCAGCTATTTTTCCCCTTAATAATCAGCGTTTCCAATGTAATAGAATAAACCAGGGAAAGAATATATCCTGTAGAGCTATGGGTGGCTTTATAAGTCCTGAAAGATCAGACAAATAACTCACAGCCCAATGGCTGGGGAAATGCAGATTTTCTGTTTCCCAGACTCTGTCCCCCAGCCTGGACCTGTGGCCACTCACACAAGTGCCCAAAGAGACCAGATCACTCAGGCTTCTGGGTGCAGGGTGCTCAGCTGCCTAGTCCAAGGTAGGCAGCTTAAATTTAGCTCCGACTTGCAATAGCCATGATCCCTGTATGATTAATTTAATGGTCTGATTTTATTTGCAAATGGAGTTGTTCTGAGTTACAAAACATATTTCATTTCACGTTTGAAGGTACACCAGAGAAATGAGTTGAATAGCCAAAAGACTGGCTTTATCACCATTTCACAGAGTGTACCCTTCCCTGCTGGGATCATAGTGACAAGGAAACAGAGAAAACTTGCATTTTCTCTTCTAATATTGTAAATAAACTCCAGGAGAAGAACAGAAGCAAACAAACCCCCTTGGCCTCCTTCAGAAGAAGAGATGGAAAGGTCAATTGAGATTATATTGAGCCTCATTTCAAGGCTGAAAGACATGCTGTTCATATCATTAATCCTTCATGGCTATTTGTGTGCCCCAAGCCTGCTTTGTATTCATTCTACTTGCAATGAATAATGACAATTTTAGGTATCTTCAGTCCAAGATACACAAATCACAACTATTAGTTATTTCATCTCAAATTAACATTGTCCCAGAGTTAATACCAAAACTAATCTCTTATATGGATATTTATAAAATTGCCTGTAACATGCTAGCAATAGATTTCAATGTTTTAACTTCTCAGAGTGCCACTAAAAGAGATTAATATGAGAAAATAACCCACAATTAGGCTGGCCAGACAAAATTGTGGAGAAATCAATATTAAAATGATCAAATTTGTGTCTGGGACTACATGCCATTGTGCTATGGCAGCAGTGAGATAGATCTGATGGATTTAGGCTTTTCCTGTCTTGAGCAATGTCTTGTTCCATCCACATAACAAACTGCCATCCACTGAGTCCACTTGAACAATTTTGAAATGAACAAATATATGTGAGAGTAAAATCTGGTTGGTTGAATGTTCATGGAAAGCAACTAGAAGGCACTTGCTGGCAACTTCAGCCTTAGTTCCCTTCCAACTCCACATGTGTACTTCTAGGAGAGGGTATGTAGTTGTTCTATTTCCAGCTCCTGCAGCTAGTCACAATTTGTGATTTGAAAAATTAGAAATTAATGAAGTGTGCTGGCATTCAGAAGAGTCCTTCAGAGAAAAATCCAGCAATAAAAGGCTGGTAATTGCCATCGAATAAGGAACTGATAGATAGCACACCACGCCATTGCAGATAGGTAGGCAAAGTGACTCATGACGTAGGCTATATAAAGGGATGAGTAGTCAATGAAAACAGAGTGAAAGAACAAATTGTTTCATATGAGAAAGGCAGCTGCTGCCAGAGATTACCTGTCTAGGACACAGAAACAGTAATGAAAAATTTGTTGGAGTAGAATAAAGAAGGGTAATAGAAGGAAGCAATAGACCAGCAGTTCCCAGTCCCAATTTGTTCAATAACTAACATAATTCATAGTAACTGCAGCAATTCCTGGCCTTGGGCAGAGGAGAAGGCAGACAGTTCTTTAAGCAATATGCTCTAACCCAGCTTGCACATCCACAGCAGCATGCAGAGGGAATGGAGACCAAGAGCGTATTGCAGATGGTCACTAGAAGTGCATCTGGTCCGGGCCCACAGATAAAGCCAATCAGACAGGCAGATTTGGAGGCAGAAAGACTGTTACGGTGTTTTGATGTTAGAACATGAACATCCATGTTGTCAACTGTCATAGAACCATAGAATCATAGAATGGTTAGAGTTGGAAGGGACCTTAAAGATCGTTGAGTTTCAAACCTCCTGCCATGGGCAGAGACACCTCCCACTAGACCAGGTTGCTCAAAGCCCCATCCAGCCTGGCCTTGAACACTTCCAGGGAAGAGGCATTCACAGCTTCTCTGGACAACCCATTTCAGTGCCTCACTACCCTCACAGGAAAGAATTTCTGCCTAAGATGTAATCTAAATCTGCTTTCTTTCAGTTTAAAACTATTACCCCTCATCGTATTCCTAGACTGCCAGATAAAGAGTCCCTCCCCACCTCTCCAGTAGGCCCCCTTTGTAGTACTGGAAGGCTGCTATAGCATTGCCCCGGAGCTTTCTCTTTTCCAGGCTGAACCACTGCAACTCTCCCAACTTGTCTTCATAGGAGAGGTGCTCTAGCCCTCTGGTCGTCTTAGTGGTCCTCCTCTGGACCTGTTCCAACAGATCCATGTCCTTCCTGTGCTGTCACAGTCACTGCAGTGGACAGCAGAGCTACAGGGCTTCTCCCCTGACCACACTAAAGCAGTTGTGTGCTCTGGTGCCATTTCTTCCACCCCTGCCCCAAGAAGCCCTGGTGCTGTGCACTCCCCTGGTTGCACTCACAACAGGAGAGGAATCCTGGCAATCCTCCTGTGCACACCTGGAGCCGGTGAAGATGGAGCTGGTGTACCCCAGAGAAGGGGACCCCACAAAGAGCTGGGACAGGCCAGCTCATGCACGCGGATCCAGGAGCACATCAGCAGTTGCATCCCACTGTGATATACATACTGAGACTTTTCCCTTATTTGGATAGGTATGATCCATTTAGACGTTAAATGAAAGCCAGACCATCTCTCCTCTGACTGTGATTATTGAATCACATTCAATAATAGAGACAGGAAATATTCTGGCCTTTCGGCCCTCTGATGTTTTGTTTACCCAATTCTCTCAGACTCTGCTAAATCTTAAGCTATTCGCCCGGTAATTTTGTATATTTGGACTGTATTTCCAAGCAAGGCTTTGGAGTTAATCAGGACACTAGTCCTTGGGCCTGAACAGGAGTGGGATGAATTTGTTCTTGTCCTCAAACAGGATAAATCTACCCATTAGGAGAAAGTTTCCTGGTTCATGCTCCTGGATTTGAAAAATGAAACTCCATATCTGTGCTATCCTTGCTTAGACTCTGATCCCGGAAACACTCTCACTAAACATTTGCGAAGAAGAGGAAACACAGCCAAATCCTACTAAGTTTTAGTGAGCAACAATGCTATTGAAGGACATTTATGTTTTCTGCATGCTCCTCTGGGAGAGAGGTCCCTTTACAGCTTTCAATATGATTTAAGTACAAATGCGTTTTATATAGGTCAGGAAAGAGAAATGTAATTTCCCCTGATTTTGTTTGGTTGGAGTTTTCTGTCCTAGCACTTAATTAATGACTCTGGCAAAATGTTTTGAAAGCAGCCATGTTTTTAACCCCAAATGCATTGCCAAATTGAGTACTTCCTGCTCATTGCCTATTTTGGAGAGGAGTCTGAACTCACATCCATGCGCTCCTAATAAAACCAAGGAAACTATTTTTATGGCTATGGAAAAAAAAGTATTTCTTCCTCAGTACCCATCTCTGTCAGTTATAGCTGCATGAAAGAAAGAAGTGATGTAAGAAATATGGAAAACAAGTGAGAGGAGAGAAGGGAAGCCACAAAGGACAGTGCAACCTTACCCCAGCTGGAACACTCAGTTTTACCAGCTGGCTTTGACACGTAACTTCCCTTCTTATATATTCATAAAATCATAGAATCATAGAACAGTTAGAGTTGGAAGGGACCTTAAAGATCATCGAGTTCCAAACCCCCTGCATCCTTGAAATCCAAGCACTCTGAGGAGAATCCACATAAGGACATAAGCACACAGAGTGGAAATTAGGTAGAACTGCATCCAGAACATAGTCCTCAAATCTTTACTTAATCCAATGAGTGCATCTTTTTTTTCTTTTCTTTTTTTTTCTTCTTTTTTTTAACAGTGAATTTCTCCAGGTTTTTAAGCATTCATGTCTTTTACAGCACAGAATTTGTCTTGTGTCTGAGACATTGCAGCCCAGGTTGCTTGCATCAGTACACAGGTTCAGAGTTCACTTAAGGTGTGTCCCCAGGTGCCACTGCAAACTGACAGCATTGCCATCAAAGACCTGCCCAGAAGAGGAGGTGACATGCTTCCATTGCACCATCACCTGATGACTGCTTCTCCAACCAGCGAGACGGAAACACGTCTCTCAGCAGTATGAAGAATTTGAGCTTGCTATACTAATGGACAAAGTTCAGGTTCATTTCACCTAGTGGGTTTTTGTTTCTGTTTTGCAGTCTTGTTTGTTTGGCATTTCAAATGGAGGAGAAGATTTTACAAAGACAACGGTGGACGGTCAGAGCCATTACATAAATATCATTCCCTCAGACAACTGTACAACATGGGAGCATCTGCTGAGCCAAAGACAGTGATTTCCATTTGCTAAGCTGCAAACAGCTTATCAAATGGAACATTTGACATCCTCTCAGATGGCCATCCTGCTTCTTCTAAGCACAGTTGCACCCAGATGACCGATGGAGTAGAGAACAGCCACACCTACTCTGAGAGATTCAGGAACAGGAAGGGTAAATAAATACAAATTGCCATGTCTTGACCAAAGACACTCCATCTCAGAGATTTCTAATCTTTCAAGGCAAAATCATATCACTAATTGTCTATCTATCTGTGATATAAGCCAGAATTTAATATTGGCTGTTATGAAGCATACTTAATCTGCAATGTGTTACCTCTCAGAGACAGCTTAAACAATGCTGAAGACTTCAAAGTACTAAAGGCATCTTTCTTCTCACACTACTGGCCACAGTTTCAAGTCTCCATGCTCTTAGACAGACTGATGGGACTGTCCTACCGCCAAGCAAGGCCAGACCTCACATCTTGTCTCTTCAGCTCGTTTATTACTGGACCTAAATTTAACAGTGGAGAAACGTTAACCAATACAGTCCTCTCATTTTCTGAAAGGTACCCCTCTCAAGCCTTGCTGCACCATGATAGCACTCAAGGAAAGACATTGCTGGAGGAGGCCCCAGTGGCAAACACTGTTTGGCTGCTGCCAAGGTCAAAAGATCCAAATGGATGCACCAAATGTTCAAAAATCCTAAGAACTACAGGCACATCTTTAATGGGAAAAGAAACTCTGTAGAAACTTGTCAAAGCTGTAACCGTGAAAGACTGAATCTGCATGGTAGGCAAAGCGCGGAATGGCATCTGGTCTGAATTTCTTCTGGGTGACTGGTCCTGACATACTGTGTGCTGGTGGGAGTGATGGCAATAATCAGGCAACCAGAGCTGAGAAGGATTCACTGCTAAGTGAGGAGGGTAATAATTTTGTTTCTGATGCAACAAGACAGCGTTCCCTGAAATAATAGCTGGTGAAATAGCAGATTTGTGCATTTGTGATAACTATCAGATATTGAAATCTTAGGCAAGGGTAACAATATGAACACCCGCTAACAAGTAAACCATAAAGCTGCTATTAGAGTATTTGATGGGTACATTGCCAATCTTTAATAGCAGCCCAGCACAAACGCTGTTCGCTTAATGTTGTTCCACAAACTCACAGCATCTGACAAAATAAATGGCCTCCCAGGACTTCTCATGTGGCATTTCTACTTTTTGCTGGAACACAGTGATACTGGCTAAAAACGTGTTTTGTAAACATTTGCCTGCTGTGTTCTTGCCTTCTATATTTACACAGACCATGTAAATTTTCTGCTTCACTTTTGACAGAGAAAACCTGCAGTGATTTTTTGTGTTTAATGCATTCATTCTGAAGTTGTTGCTTCACCCACTGCCAATATGCTCTTTTTTTGATAGAGAACATTAGAACATATTTAAAAAATGTAATTGCACATGTAACCCTCACACTGCCATTACTTGCACTACAAGTTTCAGTGGCCAAGAAAATGGTATATTCCAAGGGTCAGTGAAGTTCCTCTTCATCATTAGAGTGACCTGGCAAGGCTGTCTCAAAGGGCCAGATGGTTCTCATGCACAAGCCTACCAGCCTGGGACCAAAGAAGCTGAAGCAATGCAAAGTCACGAATGTTGAATTTGCAAAGCTGGTCTGTGCTAGCAGGAGGTGCAACACATGGAGAAGAGCCCAGAGGCCTTCTCTTAAGAGAAACAGGTACCTCAGAAGAAAAGGGACTAGCCTACAGGTCTGCAAGCCAGTACCTTCATTGTAAGCTGGATGCAAGCTTTAGGAGGACTGATGATATTGTTGGAGAAAAAAAGCAAGTACAGAAGAAAATAAAGAAATAGAATACAGGATGTGCGGTGCTCATTTACTCTTCGATAGAGAAATCTAAGAACTGATGTTATTACAAATATTTACAAAAGTAAGCAGTCAGGGATTGTAGCAGAGGTATTAAAATACTCATTGTTTCTAAAACAGAATGTACATGGATCTCACCAACATGACACCCCTAGGAAGAACAGGTCATCCATGAAGTTAGGGAAGAGTTTGAGGGCACTAGGGAGCTGAGAAGCTGATAATAAAAACAGGCTAAACGAACCTAACCATCCTACTAGTCATGACTTGAGAATTATTTCTGCTCCATAAAGCAGAAATCAAAGGGTTTTCTTTCTCAGGAAACAGTCTGGCAAGTAGAGCCACAACTAGGATGGTTAAGCCAGAGAAAAGGGCTTTAGTGTGAAATCAGTTATGCCTTTTTAAAGGAACAGTGTTATTAACTGAAACTGTTCTTAAGCCAAGGATAATGTTTTCCAAAAGGGATCCTACAATCATCTTCTTGCCCTGCAAAAAAACCCACAGATCCTGTCTGCAACTTCGAGCATCCAGTTTGCAAAGTAAATACAATTTGAGAAAAGTGTAACAGCTTTTCTGGACAGAACAGTCAGGGGAGCAAAGTCCAGAGGTAGCATTTCAATCTGGTTTAGAAATGAAAACTGCATATTCCCAGGCAGATTCAGACTGGGATTGCCAGGGTTTGTGAAGACCTCCTGCATAAAGATAGCTAACACAAATACCAGTTCTCCAGCTTATACTGGGAAGCTAAAAGGAGATGTAGGATTTTTCAGGATTTACGGAATTTGAACCTCTCCACTGCCCTCTAATAGTTCTACCACTACTTAGTTTTCTGTCTGTAAAGCAGAATTACATTCCGTTTCTTCTTGCAACGTTTCGGAGAGGGAATGAGGTCTTTGAATGACTGGCGAAGTTAAAACAACAATAAAAAAGATAAAAACTATAATAAAAAAAGATCTGAGATCCTCTATGCTGCCTCAAAAGGAAAGAAGAGCCCGAGGAAATGGCTGAAATTGTTGTATGCATCAAAAAGACAGGCTAAGTCAGGCAAAGAATCCTGGTGGTAACATGGAAGAATTGGACCTTGCCATGGAGCAGACGTGTTAGTTCATGTCCCAGATCAGACTTCTTCCCTCTTGGAGACAATCTCAGAAAACCTGAGTAGGTGGGCAATGGAAAGCTCAAGCCGTTGGTTTGCACAGGTCATGGTGTAGAAGACGGAGGAGCAGGGCCTGGCCGAGCTCCCCAGCTGGCAGGCAGGAATTGGAGCAGTTAGCTGTAATATTTATATGTAGATATCTCATTAATAGCCTTAATCCTTGGTCCAGGGGGATGGTGGAAAACAGGGTCAAAACAGCAAAGCCTGCACGTAGTGCCTCAGCTCAGGCACGTCCGCTGGTCATTGCAGAGAACAAAGATGAAAATCTTTGCTAATACAAAACCTCAGGAGAACAAAGCACGTGTGTGAGAAGGGACACATTCAAAACACATTCACAAGGGCTAGTGCCAAATATTTCTCTGTGCTTGAAGCATCAGCTGAGTCTGACAGGTGCCTTTGGAAAAAAAAGCAAGTCATAGGAATAACAAATGGCTCCCTAAATCCCTGCTGTCAGGCACTGGCATGATAGTCATTTCCACATTTCTCCCTTCCAGTGGCTGAAGGAGAACCACGTCTTCACAAGACACCAAACTCTGCTCATCTCCTCAACAAACACTGAACTCCCACACCCTCTTAAGGGCTGAGATACTTGGATGAGGACACAAGCACCACTCCTCCAGTTAAATAGCCTGCTCCTCCCACCCCCCACCGTTACCCCGCGCTCTTCATCACCATAACGATTTCACCGAGCTGTATTTTCACCTGTTCCTGCATCCCCCTCTTGGTGCAGTGAGGATAGCCTGTCCTGTAGGTCTGATGTTCAGCTGGGCTTTTTCCTTTTTAAGACTTGATTCCCTGATCCCATGCACATCAGTTACTCTCCCTCTAACAGTTACAGAGTGCTTATTGCTTGCCATCACCCCCAGATTCTGGGAGGCTGCAGAGAATAAAGGCTGTGAGCTGTTCCACGGGGCAAAAGAAGACAGAAAGATATTACCTAGATAAAACACACATTTCTGTGTGCCACTTTGGTTTCCCAGAGCAATGGATTTCAAGCATTACTGTCTGCTCTAAAACACCACAATAAATTTAACATATGTTCACCAGTAGGATGGACTGAACTTTCATCAAAATAATAGTGCTACCATGAAATACTGATTCTAGGGTAATCATTTGCCACTGATAGAAAAAGAGTTTGAACTGGTGGTTTCAAAGGCCTGAAAAGTGTTCATTAATCTTTGGTCAGCAGCTGGGCTGGAGAAGATAAGGCCAAGCTTGTATTTTGATGCACTTGCTTTCTTGAATCAATGCCGGTATGGTCTCTGCAGAAATACAGAACAGGGAAGATTGGTATTACTGTGCAGAAAGCAATTTTTCAAAACAAAAGTATGAAGTAAGCAACTCATTGGGGTCAGGAGAGGGAGGAAAGCAATGGAATGCTTTCCTCTGATGAATGAGCAAATTATTATAAGCGACTTAGCTAGACTTCCAGAACACCAACTGGGAAAGGAAAGATGGCAAGAGAACAAAAATTGTGCATACTGAGCCAGGAAGAAAAAAAAAAAACCAAACAAACAAACAAAAAAAACCCCCAACACATGAAATAATCACTGCATTTTTGCAAATTATGCTGATCCCTTGCAGGTAACTCTTGCAGAACTAAAGGTTGATTTTAGTGCCAAAAAATCCATAGGTGTTTTGACACAGAGGCTAGCAGGAACAGGATCTGGCCCATGGATAACATAAGAAAAACAGAACCAAGCCAAAGATAATTTTACATTGGTTAAGATTTTACATTGGTTAAGATTTTAAGAGGGAACTAGATACTTAGTGGATTCACCACAACAGAAAATATTTGTGAAATTTCTGGTTTTCAGAAGGCAACTGTCCATTGTCCCCTAAAAAAAAAATCAGTATTTATTTTAAAGTATCTCAAGTTACTAGTGAAGAAAGCTTGAAACCAAAAATCACTACTCTTTTCTGGAGATCCCATGGAGAAAGCAGCTATGTAAAAGTAAAGCCCAGTGGTTTCACTTTACATGGTGGCAAGTTTTGATTAAAATTTTTACATCTAATGTGTTCAGTGGCTAGCCTCAAATGTAATTATGTGACCAATCTGATACTTCGAGCCTATGAATGTAAAAGGGAAAATTTAAACTTTGTGGCTTTCACTGCATTTCTCTGAGGGCTAAAAACAAAAGCACACATCTGATAGCCTCAGGCTGCGGTAAAGTTCAATTCTTGCTGAACTTCTTATCCAGATCCCAAAATCTTGATTCTTACTCATCTTTAGTTCTGCTGGGTAGACATTGTTCTGCAGAAAGAAATGGGGTTTCGAGTCCTTTATAACAAAATTGTTATATTTGAAACCTAAATAAATACTTGAATAGAACACCCCAAGGAAATAAAACATGTAATTTACATGAAAGATACAGGAAAACATGCAATATCTATTAACCATAACGCCTGCTTGGAAAGCTGCCAACTTTATGGTGGTGTTTTACTATTCCAATACTAAGAAACTCTCTTCCTGTACTTTTTAATTGGTAACCTACTACCTATAAAACACAATGTTCAGTTTACCTTGCTATCTCTTTTTACTAGTCTGTGTAAGAGTTAGGACCTGATGTTCCCAGAACCTCTGTCACTCGTGAGGGATTCAAGTGAGGGATTTAAGTAAACACTTAACTGTGTTTACCACTAGCTTCAAATAAACCTGTGAATGACATGAAACATGGCAA
Organism: Thinocorus orbignyianus; assembly: GCA_013400375.1. NCBI lineage: Eukaryota > Metazoa > Chordata > Aves > Ciconiiformes > Thinocoridae > Thinocorus > Thinocorus orbignyianus. Next base: position 297,070 of record VXBW01002468.1, read on the forward strand.
CACACCTTCACCACCAACTCAGCCAAGTGTCTTTTTCAAGTGGAACGGATCCCAGGCCTTGATTTTTAAACACCTGGCTGGCTTTGGTGCAATGCTCACCCACTGCAGCTGGCATGGATGAGGCCAATGGTATGACCCCACTGTGAGTGAGCCCATAGCTCTAGTTATTCTCACTCGTAGAGCTGCAAGTGCAAGCTAATGAATTATAGCCTTCTATACAAGGCTGCTTGGGGCTGCAGACCCTTACTCCCACTGCAAAGCTTCGCATGTGCTGCACACTGTGATGGTATGCCAATCATGTGTCCTATGCAACAATAAGACAGTAACACTGGGTTATGTACTTACAGCAGCTTTTACCCAGGAACAGGTGAACATTGAAGGGTTTTATATTGTTTTGAGGATTTTAGCTTCACATTTGGAAAGGAAATCTAAGAGAACACTATGCTTGAAGTTGTCTGCTGTGGTTGAGGTGCAGCAGGTCAGCTGCATCCACAGTCCCTCCCACATCATGGTCCACAGCATCCAGAGGAAACCCTCCCCTGCTTCCATAGACAGGCACTTGTGCAAACTGATTGGTTCCTGAAACCCACAATCACATAGCAGGTCTGAAAACATGGGGAGGGCCGGAGACAGGTGAAACTACACTGCAGTTCAGCCCAAAGGCCATAAAATGGCAACACCAGGGCACCCAGAAGCAATCCAAGGCTGTGCCAGCCTTGAGTGCAGTGAGGCTCCGCTAGGGAGAGGAGGTAGGGATGGGATCTGGGGAGGCACATCTCCCTGTTGTGCTGGAGCAGCAGCAGTGGAACAGCCCTGCGCTGTGGGAAACCGCGGAGCACCAGCAGGGTCATCCATGTCCTGCAGAACACAAGGCATGCAATGGACAGAACCTAATGAAGTTGTGAGGGTCTTTTCTTTTTCTTCTCTTTTTAAACCAAGCTTTACTTTTCATGCAAACATTACAGTATATTAAGTGTGAGATTTCACAATAGATAGCATCAAGCATCTAAAGCATCCTACTCACAGCACTTGGCAATGGTGGCCTCCTTGGCCACAGAGCACTCTTGACCTGGGTACAGCCTTTGGTTGAAATATGAAATACTTAAAGCACAGAAAACCAGCACAAGAGATTCACACTGAAATGACAGTGTTTACACACATGTATACTCTATCTTAAATCAGAAATCTAAAGCAGTCTGGAAATACCCATTGCTTTACACTGGTGAGAAAAATGGGTTTATTGGAGACAAGACAGATGGATCCAGGTTATCTGAGCAGCCAAAAAGCTGAAGAAAAGTTTTAATAGTCTTCGGATCTATTCATTGGTAAAATTCTCTTCATACACTGCATAAATGATACCCAGCTGTTAAAAGACCACCTTCTCCTCTTCCTTAAACTGCTGTGCTCAGGAGTTCGATCAGTGAGCAGAGGAACACCTCAAAGCATGTCCAGCACTATAGAGTCCCCTGTCACAACACCCCACAATTTAGTAACACAGTGATTCAGCTCTGGGAGCTGATTTTGTTTCTGGAGCCATCAGCCTTCTCACTTTAAATTTAATCAGAATTAATTGGCCCTTTTGAACAGCAGGAAACTTGGCTGCTACCAAAGCCATATTACACTGCCAAGCTCTGTCGGTCCAGCAGGAGCTGCAGTCCTGCTGTGTGGATGCTACTCACAGCCCTCTGAGACAGATGAGTGGGGGATGCAGGTCAGCATCCCAACAGACTCCTTAGGACCTGAAGGGAGAGCAGTGCCTGATTCTATTGCATTTAATCGGGAAAAAAGGTGACTTGCAACAGAAGAACAACGGGAGCATGTCAACTCATGCTGCATCAGCTCCGTAAGGGAGATCTCCAGACTGTAAAGTGCTGAGAATCAAAGGATGTTCCAGGCAGACCCTCAGGCTCTGAGAGATGTCCTGTAGCAGACTCCAATAAGTTTTTTAATGTGATGAATCCTGCATTAAACTACGTCAAAGGAGTATGCCCTTCAAAAAGTTTTGGTGGTGCTGTTAAATGTGCTCACATACGGAGCAGGTGTGTGTGTACGTGACAAAGAGTCAGCAATAAAAGGCCACAAACTCTGATGCCAGACTGAGGCCAGGGACGGTACCAGCCCTGTGGGACAATATTGGCTTCCAGGAAAAATGCCAAGAGCCTTTCCCAAATGCAATTAGGAGATGACAGGGAATGCCTTTCAAAATGATACATGGTGCTTTTGTACCACTGATGGTCTTGTGCAAGAGGTCTTAGTGTTGCAGAAATCACAGATAATGTGAAAGAGGATGAAAGGGAACTTGTGCAAACATTGTCTGGAGCACAGGAATGACAAATGCCCTGGGGAGGCATCCTTTAACCACTCTAGCAAACCCCATTATAATAAAGGTGTAGGAAATAAAAGGCCATTGTATTCACAAGTGAATCAAAAGAACTTTTGAAATGCTAAGAGGATTTGAGGGGGGAAAATGGAAAAATAGGAACTTTTAAGGGCAGGCAGGACTCTCATTTCACATGGTTGACAACTAGTTTTTGTACGGGTGACTGGGACAGAAATGAGTTCATTTCTTAATGCGACACTTCAGGCAAATATCATTGTCAAAGCCAGTCATATAGTACTACTGTGGTAACAGCCCTGCCCCAAACTGTTCTAATAGCAAGAATGGTCAGACATATTTCCTGGTATCAGAGGAACAGAAAATATATCTGCAAGACACAACAGAAAGACTTTGACATCCTGGAAAAAAGAACAGTCTGAGACACAGCTGTAAGCCTCAGATTTCTCTTTGGTTTTCCCAAGATCCAACTAGGGCATCTCACTCCTGTGTGTGGTTGAATTAGTTTGGCCAAAAAAACTAGAGTGAAAATAAAATTCACCACTACAAACAAAGGAATAAAGGCAAATTATTTTCTCATCCCAGAAACCACCCTTAATACACAGTTGAAGCTGGGTAAAATGAGGTGGATGAGAGACCTAAGTACCATACAACTTGCAGCAAACTAGCCACAAATGAATAAGAGCATACAGACTAAAGCTATGTTAAAAAGTTCTTTTTGTTCCTCGTCTCAGAGTGTGCTTCTTCTGACTTGTCTTGTCAACTCCATTTCCATGACTTGGCTAACATGACAAACTGTATAAACTGACAAAAAGCTTATGACTGAAACAACAGAAATAATTTTATCCTGCATAATTTTAACTTTGCATTGTTCACCGGGTCCTCATTGTGTTGTACCTTATCTGATATACATTGCAATTGCCTCTGGGCAGGGACACTAATAAATCATATACACATTCTATAAGTACAAAGGGTTCCACAGGAACTAGTTAAATTAGCAATAAAGGCACAACAAGCACAGCAGTTAACTACTCCAAAGAAAAAGTACTAGTTGATGTTCTTACAAGAAGTTCAAATTGTCACAAAATGTTTGCAAAATATTCCACTCTCAAATTGCTTTGGCAATTGCAGTGGAAAATCTCCGGGGTCAGACTCTCTGCTAAACTGGGCAGCGAACCCAAGCCAAGGCAGCAACATACTTGAGGCTGGGATACAATCTTTTGACAATTCCTGTAAGGAACTATCCTTTTTTGCACAAGGGAACCTCCTGCAGGAGGATTTTGCAACAGCCCCTTTCCTTTAGACGTGAATATCAGAAAGAGGAGTCAAGCATATGTTGGAATGACTCTGCACTGCAGCCTGAGACTAAACAACAGGTAATGTTTCTCAAGTAGACATGCTAATCCTCCTTACAAAAGCCAGACAAGTATGCTGTGCATTCATAGATTTAGCCGAAGGGCTTGCTACGGCAACCTTCTTACTGCGCATAGCTGAGACGACCCAGCTGTGTCCTGGCCTGAAGGGATCCTATGTAATAAAAGAAAAGCAATCTTTTTATAGTGAAATTGTAGGTAAGTAACCCTGCAAACCACTTAGTTTCCACTAGAAGTGGTGGTACGCTAGTAGTAGTATCAGTTAGTGTGTAAGACAAGAGAAAAATGGGAGTATTCAGCTTTTGCCAAAAGAAATGGAGGCTGATACGGAAGCAAGCCTGTTCTCAGATGGAAAGTAACAAATTCATTTGGGTCTTTATTCTTCAGAGTTGCTTCCCCATCCATTGCTCTCTGGTATTTAATAAGCCCAGGGCCAAACTTTGAATGTCGTGCTATACTACTCCACAAAAATTGTGGGACAGGACAGACTGTGGATTTGGTTATGTGGGTAAAGAGAGAAGTGAGGGAGCCTGGTGCCCTGCTCCTTTTCAGCTCACCGAGGTGCCCTCCACTACACCTCCCCTCCTTACATTCCTGCAGAAAGCTCCAGCCACCTCATCTTCACGCAAATTTCTGATTACATCCTGCTTCAATCAGACTTGCCATATGCCATTCAGAGAGGTGGGAAGGGCAGCCGTTAGACTTTTCTTCAGCCTAATTGCACCATTTTGCACTCACTATTATTTAAAGCTTCTTAGCAACAAATAGGTCATCAAAATAAAATAATTCTAATAACTTCTTCTTTTGCCTGCCTGAGATTCGTAGAGATAGTAATCAGCATTAAAAAACAGTTTCTCTCTCAAATCAAATTGTAGGAAAAGATAAGAATTAAGGGGTACATCTGTAAAATATGGGAGCTTTTAGCAGAACAATGCTAATAACAGGAGGCTTTTAAACTCTATTGAAATATAATTAAATACATTTCACCTCAAAAATTATTTTAAAGAATTAAGCTTTCCTAAAGCCATTCAATAAAACCCCTTGGAACCCATTATAAATCCTTTCAATAACATTTTACAACTATTCAGTTTGGGACACTTTTTTTTTTCCTGTTGGCTTGGTACATTTTCTTGAGAGCAAAACGTCCTAGTGCCATTGTGTTAGCTTTGGGGGAAAATCCAGTGCTATAAGTAAATGCAAACGCTCTTTTGTTTTCCNAGAACGAAATGTATGTTATTTTAAGTTCTCCAGAGTCCACACACGCAAACCTCTCCAGATATTGCACTAAATGTCAGATCCTGATTCTTATGAAGTCAGCGGGAGGTTTGCCATTGTCTTCTGTGTCAGCAGAATGGAGACTCAAGTATTTGTCTTCAGATGTGGTGACTTGTCCATGTCCACGAATGTCAGTGAAGCTCTGGCTGCTTAGATTAGTTGAGGATCTGTCAAGACATGTTTATACTCTATCACTATTGAAATCACAGCATGCAGGA
>VXBW01002468.1:308829-324095 GCA_013400375.1 Thinocorus orbignyianus
TTAAATTGCTGAGGTTTGTTTTGTTGCTTACACTCTGCTATTTTCACACCCAAATAAAAGGTCTTGTTCTGCTTTGTCACAGAGAATGCTCCAGTCCTTTGAGATCATGTAGCAATTATCACTTTCTTAATACCCCAATGTGAGCTGTGGCTCCCAGTAGTGCTCAGCCAGGTCAGCCCTCCCAGATCACCCCCTTCTCAGCCCCTGAGGTTCAGGCAGCAAGCAGCAGGCTGCCCTCTTCATCATGCTCCCATCAGATTATTCAGGACAAAAGAATTCTTAATCTGAATTACATAGCAGGAAAAAGAGCGACTGATTTCATCACAGCTTTCNGTTACTGTCTTCTACTTTAGTTAAAAGAAAAGAAAAAAAATAAAAAGGTACATTTCTCCGAAGTTCAGCTCTGGACTTTGAAATACAGATTTTTGAGATGAGAAAGAAATACATTCTTTTCCTAACTACACCTTTTTTTTTTTTGTTGTCTGTGGAGGAAGTGAACATTAGCCAAAAAGCAAAAATATAATCCATGAGTTCCTGTATTTTAACTGTCCCTCATCTTGAAGCAATAAACAAAGGTTAATCAAATACTTACTAGCTGAATAAATATTTTTGCTCATATGTATAAACCAACCTAGGTCAGATTCTCATGTTTTAGCTCTGCATTAATATGTCTTTGAAAAGCTTTTCAAGATTGGTAGATTCAAAATTAGTTTTTTCCATCTTAACTCCATATGCTAAATAGAGGAACTATGCATATATACATACATATGTATATATAGACCCTGTATATACATTGTTTTTTACAGACCCTCCAAGAACTGTTTCTTTTTCTTCTAAACAAAGCCCATCAATATGTTCACGAAAGGGTCCCTAAGGAATGCTGCAATAAAAAAAATCAAAATGCATTTGACAGAGGTCAGCCTGTTCCAGCAAGATAACACACTCCAGCTGCCTTCAAACTAAGGTGGAAGGATCTTTCCTGTCCACCCTACAGATGGTGGCGACATGCAAAAAGCTCCAGTTAGGCAACAAGCATCTATACATATAGACACATACACTTGCACACACACACCCCCCACACACACCCTTTCCCAGTATGTTCATTCCCCTACAGCTCTTAGCAAGCCCAGGTCCTTCCACACACCAACACAACAGAAAGTCCGGTGTTGCGGGCACTGTCAGAGTTAATAATTTGCCCCAGCTCTGTGAAGGTTGTGGTTTAAGCCGTGAACTTCATTTTAATCAGCCTTTCAAATTTTTCCATTGCCTGAGAACTATGTCATAGGTTCCGAAGGGCATGCCCCCACATTTTCCCCAAAAGCTGTAGAGGAAGGAATGTAGAAGTAAGTGCCTGTTCTCTGAGGACTTCCCAAAGGAGACCTGACCTACCAGAGACAGACTCCCTGCCTATCTGGAGACACCACCAAACAATGACAATGTCAAGTAGCATCTGCCAGCATGACTATCTATGCCTTCCAAAGCTCTGTTGCTCAGTCCGATGAAATCTGTAGCTATCCCTTCTAAGGGCAGCAGTTTCATGTTTCCAAGCTCTTTCGAGACTTTGGCAGGATCACATATATTGTGGTTAGGTCAAACTGCTTTACGCTAAGAGTTTTGCAGTAACCTTTGCTTCAGACAAGTGATCACTTTATGTCCTGAAAAATATATATCAGGCCAGACATTACTTCTGGGAACTGTATCTGCCTTCTGATCATCTAAGACTCGATTTCCTCATGGGAAAGAAAATGAGTTAAGTGCTCATAGGCTGAAAAAATAAGTCATTCCCTTTCCCCGCAACCATTGCTAAAGAGGTATAGCAATACTTCACAAAGCAAAAGCCTTCAGCCTCCCTAGGAAGCAGTCAAGCATGAAACATGAAGCTCTGCCTGAAGCATTTTTCTAGAGGAAGTGTTACAACTTGTATTCCCTGAACACGGTATGTGTTGTGGAAATTGCCCCCATTTTCCTCTTCACTTAGCTTAGCTTCGCAAATCAGCACCACCACTCTGCCTGCAAGTGATTTTGGATCCTGAAACCAAAAATTCACAATGAATGTTATCAGGCTAGCCATCCACTCCCCATCTCCAGACCAAACCTCTCCGTAGGGCATTTCAGATACAAGACCTTCTTCTCATCTACCTCTGCAGGAATATTATGCCAAATGCATGGATGCCAAATTGATCTGACTCATTGGCATCCGGGGTGTGACACCACAAGCCAAGGCTCCCTCAGCAGGAGGAGGGACGTTTCTTCTCCCTTTCATTCCCAGTGAGGAGGAGAATGCATGTCTTGTCTTACAGACAAACTACTAAAACATTTTAAAATGGAAGCCTGGAGCCCAGATAGTGCTCTGGCCTTTCTAAAATATAGTATGAAGTAGATCAGATAAAACAGATCAATAAGAACCTCTTTTTTTTCCAATAGTCACCAATAATTTAGGGTTGAGCTGAAAAGCTTGCACAGTTATCCCATTCTTTCCTTATCCATTAGGGTCTGCTCCACCTCCATGGGTCCAGTGAACCTATTTGCCCAAGGGACCCAGAGATCAGGTCTCCCTGCAGCTGTTTTTACTAGACTAACCTTTTGTGGATCCAGGCCAGACCACAAGGAAGCAAGCCATAGCCATCTGCCCATTTTGTGCCTTATCCTGGACCAATGTAACATTGCAGGTCTTTGTCAGCAGTGGTCTAGCTTGGCTATATCCCCAGCCTTTTTAACCAAAAGCCTCTCCTGGGAAACCCTCTCATGATTTNTTAACAACCTATTGATTGGGGGAGGGGGGAGGGGCGGGGGAAGGTGTTTAAACCTTTTAATTTCCTACTTAGTGGCCATATTTTTAAAAAGACATGACTGTACCTTGTCAGTCATGAGAACTGACTTGACAGTTGCCTTCTCTGAGGGGCTGCCCCACCACTGAGAATGAATCATTTCCCTTTTGTTATTATTTTTACAAGTCACAGTCTTAGTTTAATCTTTAACCATAAGCCTATTTAAAAACCCATACGCACATCAATGATGTTCTAGCTGCTTCTTTGGGAATCAGTAAGTCATACAGCAGAGAAGTTTGAGTGTAAAACAGCCTAACATAACCTTGCTGATAAATAAGTCTAGAATGGAGAACTGATGACATGAGTGAACAAACTAACAAAATTCGTGTGTATTGCCTTCTCCTCCTCTCCCAGCTCCATATTCTCCTTCTCTCAAGCTGCCTCAGCTTCTCTTCTCCCACCTGAAGCCTCCTGGCTCTCAGCTACAATATCTGCCACTGCAGGTCTCAAGCAGGGGAGCAGGGTTAGGGTTAATAGCTCTGCCAGCCATGGGTGATACTGTCATACAGGACCTTTCTGAGGCTGCTGTTGGGGTATAGGTTGCAGCTTTTTGCCCTCATGTTGTAGGGAATTGCTTCTGCCAGGGGTGCCGTGGGCAACCCTCAACTCCCCACCCAGACAACACTATTACCCATGCCTTAGGAAGCCAGTCAGCCATGGCGTTCTTCCATCTTTCTGAGCCTTCCTGAAACTTGAAACTAAAACATTTTTTTTTTCTTACTGGCTCCTTTTACTATCCTTGCTTTTTCGTCTGCTGTGGTCACTTTATGGGAAAGAGTGTGGTTGCAGAGGGAGCCGGTCTCAGTGTCTAAACCAGCTGCCACGGCTCAGTGGGAGAGCTTTTTTCTGACCTTTACACAGTCTCTCTGGAGGACATTCCCTCCACACTAAGATCATAGGCCACTACTTTTTCTGTAAGTGAGCTGCATTTTCTCCAGTGGTTCTTACAGCATTTTCCAAAGAAGATTAGGGGCTATTAGAGACATAGGCCTCAAGGGAGATATGCAACCAGCAGATGTTTGCAGCGGGACAATGTAACATTTTCAAAACAAACAAGCATCTGTCAGCCAATGTCAGTGTATTTCTAGCAAACCCTATCAGTCATGCTATTTCTCTGTCTTCAACAATGGCAAAAACCCCTTTATTTCTACATATTTGATACAAACGCAGTTTTTGTTCTCCAGTCCTGATACTTCTGCCAGATTCCATGTACCAGTTACTTTATTTTAACTGCTTCTGAATCCTTTGGCTGATTAACACAATCAGTGGTCATAGGTTTTCATAGAATCATGGAATGGTTTGGGTTGGACGGGACCTCAAAGATCATCCAGTTCCAATCCCCCTGCCATGGGCAGGGACACCTCCCATTAGACCAGGCTGCTCAAAGCCCCATCCAGCCTGGCCTTGAACACTTCCAGGGATGGGGCATCCACAGTTTCTCTCGGCAACCTGTTCCAGTGACTCACCACCCTCACAGTAAATAATTCCTTCCTAAAATCTAATTTAAATCTCCCTTCTTTCAGTTTAAAGCCACTACTCCTTGTCCTATGGCTACACTTCCTGACAAAGAGTCCCTTTTTCACTCTCCTATAGGCTCCCTTCAGATACTGGAAGGCTGCTAGAAGGTTTCCCCAGAGCCTTCTCTTCTCCAGGCCCAGCTCTATCAACCTGTCTTCATAGGAGAGGTGCTCCATCCCCCTAATCATTTTGGTGGCCCTCTGTCAGGCCCATTCCAACAGGTCCATGGCCCTCTGCCAGGCCCATTCCAACAGGTCCATGTCCTTTCTATGTTGAGGACTCCAGAGCTGGACACAGTACTCCAGATGGGGTCTCACGAGCACAGAGTCAAGGGGGAGAATCACCTCCCATGACCTACTGGTCACGCTTCTTTTGATGCAGCTCAGGATACGGTTTGCTTTCTGGGCTACCAGCACTCACTGCCAGCTCATGTCGAGCTTCTCACCTACAAGCGCTCCCAAGATCTTCTCCTCAGGGCTATTCTCCGCCCATTCTCCAGTGTTTTTCCACTTTAAACAGGTCAAAGGCCTCTGTTCATTAACAACCTGACTTAGGCACTCCATCAGATCCCCCTGGCCAGCAACTCTGGTGAATTCATCCAAGCTCATGTGGTAGAGTTGGCAGAATGTCACCACACAGGGGGACAGTGCAGCAGCGTGGATATAGGCAGGGGCAGTGTATAGCCTGCCAGTTCATGTACCCAAGCCATGCCTCCCCTTAGCCTCTAGCAGTTCCTCTAAGACGATATTGCAGTTCCACTGTCATTTATAGATGTAGAGAGGAATCTACCTTTCAGCACTGTCAGTTTTAACAGGGGTTGAACAGAAAGGTAAAGGACACGCTTTTATACCAGTCCAGGCAGGAAAAGCACATTTGAAACTCCGCATATATAGATTCACATGCAGGAATGACAGGTGTGGCAGGGGATTGCTGGCCTGTACTGTGGATAGGGGACTTCCTTCTTTCTAGCTATTTGCCAAATTCATAAAAGTTCAAAGAATCAGCTTTTTTGAAGAAAGTACAAAGGTATCTTGTACTCTTGTCCATCCTGGGTGCACTGTCCTCTCCATGCCCATGAGAAGCCATGATCTTGCAACCAGTAACTATTGTGACCATGTGGTTGAACTCTGGTAACTGTAATGATGTAACTCTGACTGAACACCTAGGTGCATCCACCTGATCGAGTTCAACACTGAACACTAAAGTGCATCCTCACTCATGTTCAGTCACTCAGAGAACAGATCCACTTCAAACAAAGACTGCTTCAGACTAAAGAGCACCTTGAAACTGTATGGTTCAGAAGCTGCCTTTCCCTAGGAACCAAGAGACTTTCCATGCATTTCCAGAGTTTCTTTCCAACAATATTAGAATGACAGTCACAACCACAGGCCTTAAATCAGGGGCCATTGTGTATCTATTACCAAGTGTCCCTGTTAGAACAGATATCATAGGATCTATATATTGTATATCCACAGCACGTCTCTGGTCCCAGAAGTCTGTCTTCCTCCTTTCCTAGCTTGGAAAAGAGAAGCCCTCCTCTGAGGTTTGTCAGGCAGTAGAAGCAGTTAAAGGCGCAGTAAACTAATTAAATTTAGGTGTGAAAAAAAAGACTTACATCCAAGGCACTGACAGAATCTTGTTTCAAAATGCTTTTAGTTACTTGTTCAGAGCTATCACTGCAGGATCTCCTCTGAGTTTTACTGTATGGCTGAGAATATTTTCTTCTGTTGTTGCTAATTAAAATGGTAATCAACAGAAACTTGTGTGCAGTCCTGCAATTAAGCTGTTTATATCTGTCTCATCCAGAGATTTCCTGGGGCGCGTTTTAGTTTAGATATCTCTCTGGTAGTGAGGTGACACTTCTTGCCACACAATCCCCTCACATGTATCTCCTTTAATAAACCTTTTGGATGCTCTTTGCCTTTCAGTTTCTTGCTTTCATCCCTTGAAATTCCTTTTATATACCCTCTTTAAGGAGGAATGTTTCCTGAAGCCACTAGAAGTCTTTTCTTGTCAGATACTGGCTTGGAGAGGAGCAGTGTTCTTCATCAAGGTTTAGCATAGCCCTGCTTGCATTTCAGCTCCTGCTGTACTGAGTGCTGAAGCCCCAGTGTCTCAACCCAGGTTGTAAGTGGGGTATGTGGCACACCGAGTAATGAAAGCCTCATTTCCCTAGCTCTGCCTCTCACTCCCTTTTCTTTTCCCCAGCCTTCCGTACTTCAGTTTGGAGTTATACCTACACAGGCTTACTCTAGACCTTAAACCTTCAGGAAGAGCTTCCAAAGGGCACTACCGGCAGTACCAGTCTGTGCTCACAAATGATGTGTGCATATCCAGTCCACTGAGATGTCTCAGCATCAGTGTCTTTCATTTACCATCAAAATTGACATATTCTGTGAGGTTTCCAGTGATTAATATGAAGCAGTATCAGCTTCAAAAGAATATTAAATTAATCTCAATACAGTTTTGAAAGTGAATGGAAATAATAGATCTGAGTTGTATCCAAAAGATGCAAATAGCAGAACTCAACTTTGCTCTCTCTGATACTCAAGACACCTCTGCTTGACAATTTAGTCAGTAAAATCAGCACTGTCATTTGGCACATGTAGAGATGTTTTAGCTACAGAAGAAAGAACAGCAAGGACTGCTGTGAGACCAAGAGACACAAATGTAAAAAGTAATACAAATATTATATTCCTCTTTGGCCAGTTGTATTTCTGAGTCCTTACCAGATGGCCAAGCAAGAAGCCATTTTTCTCTGCAAACATATATGAATTATAAAGTTCTACAAGCACAAAGTGTACAATTATGGCTGGATTTTGCATACAAAGCTCAAGGGAGAGTGGTGTGGTTTCATATGGCTTCCCTTGTGATTTCTGCTGGAATCAGGCCCTTCCAATTGGGATACTACTGAGCATAGCAGGAAGACAGTCTATTCTGCCACCATTTCACAGGTAGGGGCAGGGGGCAGTGGGTGAGCTGCTCAGTTAACAACAATGGCCCACGAGGAAGGCAAAAACCCATACAGGCTACCACAACACCCAGCTGCCATGGGAGTTTCATTCCCAAGGAAGAAGGTAGCCGTGATGGCTTCTTGGCAGACGGTGTGCATCACCTTCAATGCACATATCAAAAACTATTCATCCTGCTCCCAAAAGCTCCTTGCCCTTTAAGGTGGAGCAACAAAGTGGGTAATGGTACTGACATAAAAATCATCAAGATGATTTTTTTCAGAGACAGTTGTTTGATATGTAAGTCTGAATATAGCCATAGTCCATGCCTATAGGGCTTAATCAAAGCCATGCAAAACCTGCATATTGGGACTGAGTCTCAAAAGACCACGTTTTGTAATTGTGTATACACACCCACTAGAGAAGAAGTGAAGGCAATGAAGGCAATGGCTAAGAGGCAGGAAAGGCCTCCTACAGAAATTAGGTCTAGAACAAAAGTGCCTTAAGATTTATGCCTAGCAGCAATGAAGATAGAATTAATGTACAGCAATTAAAAAGGAGATAGGAAACAGACAGATAAGAAAAAGGGAGAACTCTGAAAACACTGTCAGCATTGAAGCAAAGTGCCCTTTTAAGAGCTCTTACAAAAGAAGTACACAATACACTTATATTTAGATACTACATTAAACCACTAGAGAGTCATCCTCAAAACTAATAATAAAAAACACCAAGTGTTGGAATTCATTGGCTTCATTCTCAAAAATGTGTTTCACTGAAAACCGCAAAGAAAGAGCTATTAAAATAAGCTCTTCGAAGGGTCCTGCCCTAATAAAATAAATATAAGATAAGCAAGAGGTTATGACCATTTTTGAAATTGATAGTGATGTTCCAGGCCCACTGCAAGTGTAACGAAGTTGCATGTTAGATTATGCCTACAAGATTATTCCTTCTCATGCTATCTGTAAACAGTACGCCTATTTGAAACCTGGAATGAGGGAAGGCGGAGCAAACTGCGTGACTCAAACACACACTGCTTGATACAAAAAACCCACCAGCATTATTATATCTAAAGCAAGCCCAGGCAGCTTGTGAAAAATACAACAGAGTGTAAGAACTTGCCTACCAGTCTATCATTAAAGTTGGGATGCCCTGCCCCAAAAAGACTGAGAAAGTCCCCACCAAGACCCAAACTAGTCAGGTGGCTCCCACATCTACATGTCCAAACCAAAACTGTGAACTGGGTTTTGAGAGAGATTGCATTTCATAGTTTGGGTCCAGGGTTTAGCTCCAGGGGCTCCCTAATGGTGCTAGGAAGTTTAGATCAAAAACACATGACAAATCTGCCATGAGAAGCTGAGAGAAGGGGATGCAGCTCAGAGGATTACATATGGTGGCAGCAAAAAAGCAGTGGCAACCCAGTTTTGTGCGTGGAAGCATGAGACCTATGGTCCTGTGGCCCACAGGTTCCTTGGCACTGGAAGTCATGCTGCACCCCAGTACCAGCAGCCAATGCTGCCACCACCACCAAACACTCTGAAGTTGTATCAATGCAACTCCACGGTTTCCACAGTCAGGCCATAGCACTGTCCCTAACAAGCAAAATTAAAATAAGCCTGGAACTCAACTGGCTGCACCGTGTTCCCAGAAGCATCCTCTAACAGGGGCTATTCACCTTGTTATTGCCAAGGACTGCTGGGTCATTTGAATGAGGCTCAGCTGGGTTTTTTTCCCTTTTCTTTTTTCACTTCTGGGTCGGCTGTCAGGGCGGTTGACAGGAACCAGAACAAGCTTGTTGGACCTAAGGCCACCCCTCTGGCCAGCCCACTCTGGAGCTTTCCCATGGGCTGCTGTGGGGTCAGTACCTTGTGCTCTGCCTGTGAGCACATGTGTGCCTCTGCTGCTGCGTGGGCCAGCACATGAATGTTGTGGGAGGAACAGGCAGTCCTAAGCCTTTTTATGCCCCAACTTGCTTACTTTTAGTAATAGGTTTAAAACATTCACTTTTGTACCACTGAAATGCCTGGCTGGTGAATTTTTTAGCATCTAGTACTGCTCTCTTTTTAATGTGTACTTTTCATCTGTACTATTACCTTTTTTGTTGTTGTCCTTACCTTCTGCATGGTTACCTGGTCACTGCTGACACTAACTGCTCAGCTACAAGGGGCTGCCCTGTGTTATGCTGTTAAACCCTCGTTGCCCACCCACAGTACTGTCCTAACCCAGCACAATCTTCACAGTTACAAAGGGAAAGACTAAAGAAATATATCTTTTTTCAACCTTTCTGTTTCACTTCTGGAAGCTTGGAAAAAATGCAGAGGGAAAAGCAAAAGTTGCAAGAAGGAGGAGATGAATAGGGGCCCAAGGAGCCCACATGGAGGGGCAAGGCTGCAATGCCAAGTCAAGTTACAACATCTCATAACGGCCTTAATGAGGAGTCAGTTTATTTGCACAAACAAGGAATGGTATCTCGATGTTATTATCAAGCACACCACAACTCATACATGCCCATCACACTTTCAGAGAGATCTGCTTATCTGCTTTTCATAATGGAGAGTAGCCAAGCAAATCTCTAAGCAGGTCTTTCTCATGCCTGGTGGAGCAGCAGGAGGACTCTTGCAGGGCTCCATGCCAGCTGGCAGTGCTTTAGATCTAATAATCCTATACAGCAATTTCCTACAGTGACCTGCAAGGTGTTCAAGGTTTCATTAGCTAAGGCTTGTAAGGCATTGTGAGTGCTTAAATAAAAGTGACTGGTTTAATATTAGATATTATGACAATGTTTTTTTCACCATGAAAAACTTACAGTTCCATCCCAGAGAAGTCAGCTCACACCCTGCCGCCAGCTCTGGTAAGGAGGGGCATCTGCCACCAGCAATAGTATCATCATCACTGTGAACAGGGTTGGCTGGGGTGGCCTGAAAGCAACAGTGGTCCATCAGTTTCTTTCATGGCTAGGGGAGTATTTCATTGATTTCTTAACAGAAATCTTCATTTTCTCCATTCGCAACACAGATCAGCTAGAACTCTTCACAGGCCAGTCATGTTTTTACCAGGACATTTTATTCAATTACATTTAAAACCTTTATAAAGAGTCATTTTAAAAAGAAAGTAACAAAAAGGAGTTAAGAAGGCTGTATTTCAGTGTGAATGAAAATTATTGCCATTACTATTAATAGAACAATTCACACTGAACAGCAGTGAGCTTTTACTGCTTCATTAAATAAATAAATGACAGTTTAAATTAAAATATTTAATCAGCTGCTAGCTTTTGCAAACCCTCCTACACTTTGCCATCAAGGCGATATACCCGTAGACAACAATGACCTTTTTGTCCAGAAAACCAATACTCAAGAGCAGAGGAAGCAGCCCGCTGACTGTAATCCTAACAAATAGTTGTTCCGCATTGTACCTTTCAGAAAACCCAAAGCCAGATTATTTACGGGAGGTAGATCTGGAAAATCAAAAGAATCATTCTGACACCAAAGAAGAACCATTCATTTTACTGTCGTTTAAATGTGTTGAAGATTACTACTATAAAGATAACTGACAAGTGCCAGTTTTCTCCTCCATTTTATCAACTTATGTCCATCCATTTCCCAACAGTCACCAAAGTACACTACATTTTGCTTTCTGTAATATAAAAACCTGTAAGCTTCGAAAACCAGACTTGTTACAGGGGTGGAGACAAGACCTTTCTCAGGAAGGAAAGATGACATGAACATGGCTGGACAGAGCCATCCACACAGCATCTACCCTTCAGCAGCCACGATGCCTTCCCAAAAGCATGCTCTGGGATGAGTTAAGTCCAGAAACTGTTAGGCTAGCCTTGCAACCCAGGTGTTGGGAACATTCATGTGGCAGCTGAAAACACTGCCCACATTGTCTACGTCTGTCTGCCAGGCTGCCTACTTCTTCCTTACAGGCACTCAGACTTTTCACTTCGTTTCACCCCATACACTTTTATCATGGTTTTATGCAGCACAAGCATGTCAAACAGAGTAGTCACTACTTAATTGCTCGATATCTAAATCAGAGAGCTTAGTCAAACATCTCAAGTTTTCTTAGTTATAGCCAACTTTGTATAAACATCTGCTAGCAAACACCAGGCTCGCAGGCTTGCAGGAAGTCCACCACAAATGACGGGAAGGCTTAGGAGAATAACCTGGGGTAACAAAATAACACAGTGGTTAATCTCAACTTGCTAATCTTCTGAATATTTTCATTCTTGAGTGATTTTGACAGCATTTTTGAAATTCACCCAGAAGTCTATGTTTCATTGAAGTGTTTTACTTTGCTACTACAACATACAGTATTTTTATCTTACATCTGGTTTGTCAAGGAATTCTGTCATCAACATTATAAGAATTCCTTCTTCAATAAAACATAGCAAGCAGGACCTAAGCCTGGAATAAAAATTTATGCAGTTAATTTCATACCTCTAAATTTAAGTTTGGCCTCCTTTTTTCTCACAGAGACTCTCTTATGTACAGGCAGGGCTAGTTTTGTGGCAGACTGGCCTATCAAAACTTTCTTCCATTAGGTAAGCTACTGACCGTGTGTATGAGCCTCCAGGTACTTCCTCCAGACAACACTGAGCTTTTCCAAATGGAAGAGGAACAATTTTCTATACCCTCTCTCAATTAGATGATGAAGTTCTCTTCCAAGACTGGACATAGTTCTTCCTTGCTGACTTTTCCATCCAAGGAGAGAACCTAGATCTCCAGCATAAGAAGGCATAGGTCATAAAGCTGTTCCTGACATATCCAGTGATACCGAATTTGCCCCAAAAGGCACAAAGAGACTGCTTAGAGACAAAGTTTCATGCCCAAAGCAGGAGGTATTTTATTTGCAACGCGTTGGGGAGCTCTCCAGGTCGCCCTGGGCAAAGAGGTCCGTCGTTAACAATCAGCGAAGCTCTTTTATACAACTTCTGAGTATAGGTTGCATCATTACATATGCATATTCATTACATTGCAACACTCGTGTTAATATTCATACATAGGCAGAGTCTGGGCGGAGTCTTCCAATTTGGGGAGGTTTGCAGGGGGAGATCCGGAGCCTTCGTCAGGGAAGGTGGTCTTTTAGGTTGTCTTCATCAGGCTAAACGTTTGAACTCCTCCCGAGTCTTTCCTAATTTGGGTAGTTTCCTTGTGTTGTTGGCAGGGTCTTGGTGACCTTTGCCCATCCTAAAACTGCTGATGCTCCTATATCTTTGTTTATACTATTTATTGCCTCTGTGTTTTCCTAATGCTAAGCCCTTCTACAATGCTTCACATTCTTGTGCCTTAACCCTTGGTTTCTCAAAGACTGCTTCCCTTTAGTGGTTTCACCAGTCTCTGGAAAGCTGTAATTCAAATAGGAAAGAGCCAAAGCTTGGTCCTTTTCATATGCATTGGTCACCACAGGATACATACAGTATAAATGACCCACATGTCTGAAGTCCATGATTCTGGGCAAACTGGGTGCCAGAGCAGTGGTGATGGACTCTGGGCAGAGCTCTCACAGGATTCATCAAATCTTCAGTAGAAGGGACCATCAGAAAAGTAGATGTCAATCTATTTTGTGATTTCTCTTTTCTACCCCAATCATCCTTGGTGGTGTCTGTGTTGCTTTGAGGAGTGCCACCAGAATACAAAGCATATTACCAACCTAACTCTTGTATTATGTTGTGTTTTCTAACAGCACTAGTAAAGAAGTGATTTTAACAGTTCCATTCATCACCCTAAGGATAGTCTCAGGGTATCCTTAAGTCTTTTTCTTTTTAAGTAGGAGTGTGTTATGCAGCCTTAATCCATCTTTTTTGTTTTGAATCTCTGAAGGTTAGTGCCATTTCATCTGCTTGTAGCTGCTTCACCTGCAGTCATCCATGCTTCTTCTGGATTGACTGGCTAATATTTTTGCCTTGTGACACATGCATCCTGTGCAACCCCTCATTCCTCATTTATGGCTCAGTCTTGTCTCTCCTCGGGGGAACTCTTTCCTGTCTTTCCAGTGGGAATAAGAGACAGATATTGCTATGCCTGCCACATTTAGCATTAAGTAGTCTTCTTATTGTCTTTAGCAGAGATGGCTATGGACATGAAGTGCAGTGTTTCCACCTGGTGGAGGTGCCCAGGCTCCTTGGAGGGCAGAATGGTTGTTGTGTGTTTTACCTTGTCAGTGGGCCATGGAATATTCACAAGACCATCTCTATGCCTAATCGGGAGGAGAAGGAGCCATTAGGTCCCTCACTGCTCCGTGTCCTGACTTATTCCATTTTATATGTCTACATGAAATCATTTGACTTTTTGCAACCTACACTGCTGTTTACTCTCAATAAGGATGTTAGTGTTACAGAAAAATGTGTAAGATCTATTAGATCATACTTACTAAACACATAAATGGCAAGACACAGCAATATATAGTATTTAATTGTGACATATCCAGCTGCTTCTAACAGTATTACATGATGTCCCAAGGGAGAGTCACACAGGTAATTCTCACTCTGGTATAACCCGGCGTTGGTCACCATGGCAGGTAATATTTTATAGTATTTTGCCTGGTGGATTTACAGTACTAACAGCCTAGAAAATGTTAAAAACAAAAGTAACAAGAAAGCAGTCTTGACAGAGTAAAACCTATGCCATGTCCTAGTGCTTCTGGAGTATCTTAAATTATCCATAGGGGAGAAACTTTTTCTTGTTTGGCATGGCTTAATGATGGCCCCAGAAAAGAACTACTTAACCTAATGCCAGGAAACCTAATATGTAATATTGAGCATGACATTATTAGCTGTGCAAGTGCCAAAGAAGTCTTTTTTTTTCCCCAATTATTATGCAAATTTTGTTACTGTTGATCAAGTTATGCTGAAAGTCATTTGACCTACCTACATGATATTATAAAATTTACATTTATATAGCTTCTTCCATGCTTGATAATCACCAAATACCTTAATAAAGAACTTGTTATGGAGATGGAGAGAGACATTTTTGTACTCACATGGAATACAGTCAATCTGTAGAAACAAATAAGTTAAAAACCAAACAAAATGTTAAATTCATTAGGACTCTTATGTCCATAGTGTTTCCAGGTGGAAGAGAAATCCATTCAGTCTCCTGAACCTGCACAGACTCCATCTGCTATGGGCGCAGAGAAATTTTCATATGTAAAGAAGCATGTAAGAAAAAGATCTGAGTATCTCTACTAAGACATAATTTCACCCCTGTAGTCTCCTTTAATTGACTGAAGAGGCTTTGTCCTACTGTTCCCTTCTATTATCTGTCAGTAAGCTTAAACTTCTTCTTAGAACATTGTCCTGAATAAATGAACCTCTAGATTAAATCATTGTGATGGACATATAAACACATGCAGAAGAAAAGGAAGAATTACAAATAGCCTCATAAAATTTATGCCTCCCATTTGGGAATTCCTTAATGTTTCAAGGTTTTATCCCATTAGAACCACATAGAAAGGTGAACCCAAGTGTCTTTCTCTCCTCCACAGGGAAAAAACCCCAATGATTTGATACCAAATCTGGTAGTCATTTTTTTCTGTGAAGCTTTCAAAACATTATTGCCAACATGAGTTACCACTTATGTAGGTAATAATAGTAATCTCCTTTAAAACCTTTGTCAGCTGACTGTAAATTAGCTAGCCTCCATCTACAAAAAGTGCCAAATCCATAATCAAAAGCTGACGTATGTGATACTTACAGAAATGTATAACACAGGTAAAGGTATGAGTCCAAAAGGTTTAAGGAATTAATGATTGCAAAGCACATAAAATCCTTAAAGAATTTGTCTGGCCTCCTATTGTGAAGGAAAGAAAGTCTAAATAGCCCTAAGCACTCTCCCTACTGAGAGAGGAAGACCTTTTCAACCTAGGACTTTTTTTTTTTTAATACTTTAGCTTATTGATCAAGTGTTAAACTATCACCCACTGGTCAATAATTCATTATGTTGGCTAATGCACTTAACTGCTAAACTGTCTG
>VXBW01002468.1:329951-357882 GCA_013400375.1 Thinocorus orbignyianus
AAAAAGAAATGAAAGCACAGCAAAAGGTGGAATGCCACTAAAAAAAAAAAAATACAAAGAGAGAGAGGAAATGAAGTACTGACTTTAATACATTGCTGGTCTCTTGCTTGCCTTCCATCCTAACTGAGAGGTGTTGGAAAGATAGAAAGGTAACAATTGCATTTTGTTCGAGTTTTGTTATTATCATTATTACTACTGCTACAAATATCTGCCTAGATTTGATCAAAACCCTAGAACTTAACCATACAATGCATCCCAGACACTATAACTTTATTTAACTAGCTGGCATCTTGCACATTTTCTTGAAGAAAAGGTACTCATTTTGTTAGGAAACTTTAATTTCAGGATTACAACGTATGAGGAACAATCAGGAAGGCAGTGGAGGGAAGCAAAATGTTTGAAAAATGAGAATGATAGGTTATTCAAAAAAGAAAACATGAATTCCTAAAATCATAAGGATACTGATGAAACCTGAAACAAGTGAAAGCTATCACAGTGAAGCTGCTTCTTCTGTACTTCCAAAGATATTGACTATTTTACTGTAACTACCTGTCCGCAGATCTGCAGCAGTCACAGCAACAAAATGCCAGCAAGCAGAAAGGCAGAATGAAAAAGGGGATTTACTGACTTCTAATAAGTGAGTAGAAGAAAAGTAGTAGAGAGACATCTGCCAGTCCTAATCCACTTATCAGCCAGTATTTTGACTTTGAGAAGATTTCTTAGTCTGGACAGACAGAGGAAGGAAAGTGAAGAAGAATTAAAAGATGTCTGTTCACTCAATAACTTTGTTTTGAATCTAAAGGATCTGTCTGGAGGAACACATTTGGACTCAGATTTTTCCAGCATAAGTATCTTGATCTGTTTGTAGAGAACTATAGACCAGAGTTCACAGAGCAGTCAAATTTCCTTGCGCGTGTCATTGGGGATTGTAAGGTTGTTTTCAAGACATTTGTAGCCCTCTGGAGTTTTCCAGCTATGACCTACATCGTCATATAATGAGTCAGTACTGCTGCCATATCTGAGCGCCTGTAGGCAAAACCAAGCACAGCCTAATACATCCAGAGCCAGTCTGCATGCTTGCAAAGAGGGAGCATATATTCATACAGACAGATGCATAATCAAGGGAAAAAAGTACCTCTGAAAAGACATCACCACTGTCCCTAAGAAGCAGTTGGCTCTTAAACAAGATCTTTTAACTCGTATATTCCAGGATCTAATTACTTTACTATGGATGACAGGAGGTCATCCTCTTGCATCCGTGTGGGATACAGATTACTGAAGGATAGCTAAAATACTGAGTGTATTATAGCATTTGCCCCATTAATGAACTTAGTTTTAAGAAAAGAAAAAGAAACATCTTTGGTTATACAGAGGAAAAAATTGCATCAATATTGATAGATACTCAGCACTAAGGGAAACGTACACATCCCTTATGGCTGACAATTGGAAGAAAAAAAAAACAACCAAATAAATAAATAATAATAAAATAAAACAAATTAAAAAAAAATAAAAATAAAAAAAGAAAAAAAGAAACCTGGGNCACACAGTATGGAGCAGAAGGGCTATTTGTGTTTAATTTCTATAATATTGTGAAAGGGTTTCAGTGCTTCAGTGTTTTGCAGTACTTTTTCCCAGTTTGTTAAGGATACTTTTCTGCATCCCATACTTTTTCTTGTATTTGGCTTACAGCTGAGTTCTTAGGCAGATAGACCTCAGTACATAACCAGGAGCAAGTTTCTTGTGATCAGCACTAAGTCATGGGCCCGATGCAACAAGCACTTGGTTCAGAGCTGCATCCCACATTTAACAGGTCAGACTGGCAGTTGGATGGTCCCTTTTGGCCTGACCTGGATGGTGTGATTAATGCAGCCCTGCTGGCCCACCTAGCTCAGGCCAGCTTCATCTCAAAATTCCTTTTACTCTTAGCTTGCAAAGAGTACCTCTAACTTCCAAAGCATCCTTAAAACAAGGGTAATGTCACAGACTTGCTTCACAAAGATGTATCATGTGATAGTAATTTTAACACTATTGCTACCCATGTTCAGCTGCTTACAACCAAAGGCAAGAAGTAGCTTATTTCAGGCTTCTGTAGGAACATCCCATTCCCTAGAAATGTTCCTTGCTGTACAGATTATTTGCTGAATGGAACCACTGTGCTGACCTGCTGTATATACGTGACTATTTCCATTCACCTTCTTCGACACATAACATGCAGCAAAAGTCCAGAGTTTAAATTCCATTAAGAAGTTTACTTCAGAAGTGTGATCATTTAATAGGATCATGAAGTTGCTTAAAATATTCAATAAACTTCAGCACACATTTTCATTATGTTCCTTAATCTATTAAAAGTTTTAAAGAGGCATTGTAAGTCTAACTCTACACTGTCTAACAAGAAAAAATTATTTAAAAAAAAAAAAAAAGACTATTTATCAAAGATAACAATGCTTGCTGGAAGTATCAGAGCACAGAATTACTTACAAGTCTAGCTGCTGTGCCTTGAAAATAGGGCAGTAATCCCTGGTAATCCCAAGGTACTTAAGATTACCATGGAATAACACTAGAAATAGTTTAGCAAATGATTTAAGAATGCCTCAGACTGTAATTATGCGGAGATAAAGGTCACCGGGTAAAATATTCTTGGTGTGGTTTGGAGTTCATAAAACAGTGAGGGTCTTTTTCTAAGGTCCTTTTAATTCCATTCTGCATAATTGAGGTGGAAAAGTAGCAGCATGACAATAACTGATTCAATTTCTAGGCAATTGGTAGACCTCTAATAGGATTTTTCCACTGAACAATAGGATAGGCAGGCTGTATGTGAAGCAAGGGTCAATAAAAGAGAAAAAAAGAAAGTGAGAGTTCAGAAATCGCAGAGAGAGAAGTACATCTCAAACTATTTTGCTCCTCTTCAATAAATGAAGAATGCGGAAAGTTTTCCCAGACTGTGAGGAAACTTCTTTGTGCTAATTTTTCCTACATATTTTCTTCTCTTACCTTGCACCCTTCCCGCCTGCAGCAGGTAGCCACTGAAGAAGGCTCCCTCTGGAAAACAAGTTCAAAACAGCTGCTCTATCCCTTTGCAAAACTGAGGCTACTCTCATTATTTAGGCACTGGCTGGGGACATGGAGATTTTGTTTCTTTGTTGATGCTGGCTCTTTGCAAAGGCAATTCTCTGTGCAGACCCTACCTCCTCATCTCAGAGACGGAGACAAGGCTGCTGCCTTTGCCTGCTGCACATCTGCAGAGCATCACCAGTTAGGGGCAAGCAGGATGCCTAGCCTGTTCCCTATGCTCAGCCAGTTCAGGGAACCTCTAATGGCACATCTATCAGAGAAGGGCAAATGCTCGGTAACGCATGGCAGGATGCACAGTCTTCCTTGCCTTTATTGAATAGTGATCACCATGGGCTGTACACCCATCCCACAGGCGGGTGGATACTCCCAGAGCTGAGCAGTCTGTTACTGTCCATTCAAACACACATTGAGAAAAATCTGCATTTTTTTTTAATTAAAAAATCCCACAGTAGCACACAAAGATGGGATCTCTCACACTAACAGAAATCTTTGCTACTTGCTGGTAAGCACACTCCACGGCTTCGGCAGGGTCCTTTTCAGGTCAGCCACCCCTCTGAGGTACCAGCACCCCAGCATTGAAGCTAACTGACCACAAAAACACTCTGCAAAGGCTGTAGAGAGGAGACGAGTGACACGCAGGCAGCGTGCACTCTGAAAGTCCCAGCTAACGTCAGCCTCTTCCTCTCTCTCCCCTCAATAGTCACAGCACAGGAACCAGAGAGAGAAGCGTGCTTACGAACAACTAATGAACCAAAAAAAGAAAGGTAAAAATATCAACCAATGAACGTGGTGTTCACAAATCAGCTGAAAATTTTTAAGTATTAGAAAACGCCTACTTTCACTGTGATCAAGGTTTGGACCAAAGCTATAAGTATAGCATCAGCTTTCATTCCCAAAAGACTGGTGAATCAGGAAACTGGCATTTAGAGTGATATTACATTATTTTAAGAAACACATAAAACAATGGCATACCAAATCTGCATTTTTTCAAGTTCACAGGAGTTTCACTAACATCCAGGGTTGCTCTGAAAAAGAAATAGATTAATCTGGATTTGCTATAAGAAAAAGAATTCATTACAGTAAAAAATAATATTTTAATGTTTGGAGAAATTACATGTACATCACCTTTTGCAAGGAACCCAAAACTGACAATCAAATTAAAATGCCCTGAGTAGTCATTATGATAGCACAGATGCTCTCCTGCCATATTTCACTTTGACTCTTCAAGTTGTTCTAAAATAGATAATTGAGTAAGCGACTGTAACAGCAGGCTACAGACCTTTCTGTCCAGCTAAGGTTCACAGATCTTCCACTTCCAGCTTTATTCACAAACCTGTTATTGCTGGGCTATATTTCCTGGATATTGAATGTGGTGAATGTTATTTTAAAAGAAATATGTTTTGCAGAAATACAAGACCTGCAGCTGTTATGGTGTCTTTTTTTTTAAGCCCTTTGCACTGCATACCATTAGCATTTCATAGAATCTGACTGAGAAGTTCAAAATGAGGGCAAATGTGCAGTTCTCAGAAGATCAACTAATTCAATGGCATGGAGAGAGTAAGTTCTCCAAGAAATCACATTACTGTGATCACAAACATCACAAACTGTTAAAAGTGCTGAGTCAGCAGCAAACTTTGCATGCAGAGTCTGTTAACTGGTTTCATGGAAAATTTACGCCTGTGCCTACTAGACTTTTTTTTTTTTTTTTCATAAGCACTATTAAGGATTTTCGTTTCAAATGCAACTTTGGAGATCAGTCGTCCATAGCCCACCTGAAGGTCCCTGAGAGTCCAGTGCCATCATTTGCTTAGGAATCATATGATTAATTAATTTTATCAGTTTGCTGTGTTAACTCAAAAAACCCCACCAAACTAAACCCAAAAATCAACAAAACAACCCTGAAACATCAGCTCCCTTGGTAAAGCAAGAAAAAGTTAGAAAGGAGAAAATACCATGGGAAATTAACAGAACTGTTTCCAATGGTCCAAGTTGGAAGCTGCATTTTTAAAGTTAACTGCAAGCAAAGATCACAGCCAAGGGCTGCTTGCGTCACTGCCATTAATATTTCATCCTTTTTCACACAGTGTCTTCCATTCAAAACTTTGTAACAGTGATGCAGTTGCTTTTATACTTGCACAAATTTACCCCAAATTACTTCTTTTACCAGCAAACCATACACCTGGTAAATTGCAACCAGTCCAACTCTCCACAGTTCACTTGGACTCAGCTTGCCCATTTCTACCACAGACAGCTAAATTGATAGCAGCACCCTCACTGACGTGAGATGACACTGCTCCTTGACCCATAATCAAGACCAACAAACGGAAAAGGCTGAATTTTGCAAATACTGAATCCGCTCCATACAAGCCAGACCTTGCATCAGGAATTTAACACATTTGTGAGAAAAATGTCTTCAGCATCAAGTCACAGTGCACAGAAGTTGCCTTGGTAACCCCAGAAAGGCCAGGCTGATGTGTGGTCCTACAGGGAGCTTTGCACTGAAACCTGTTTGGGGGGTACAGGCAGGGTTCTTATTTCTGAGGGTGATGTACAATGCATCTGCAACAATTTGTTCTCTATCTACCGGACCTCTAAATGAGAAAAAAAATGCTTCTCCTTGCCTCTTTCACCAGTTAATTTGTCTTTAGACATAATCTCTTACAAAAAATGCTCTCAGATTCATTATTTCTGCCTTTCTTCCTTTAGTTGGAGTAGCTCCTTACTTTAATTTCTTTCTCCTGAAGAAAAACCATTTGAGCTCAGCCGGTTAAATGGGGTAGCATTTTACTTGGGCACACTTCAGTCTGGGGGCAAAAAAAAAAGCAACAGCAATAGAAGTTTGA
Source organism: Thinocorus orbignyianus (assembly GCA_013400375.1). Lineage (NCBI taxonomy): Eukaryota > Metazoa > Chordata > Aves > Ciconiiformes > Thinocoridae > Thinocorus > Thinocorus orbignyianus. The sequence goes on from VXBW01002468.1 coordinate 335,867, forward strand.
AAGGCTGAGGTATACAATGGGTTGTTCTTAGGACAGAGGTTTACCACTGAGTAAGTTCCTGGTACTGAATTTTTCAAAATTTCACTTATAATTGTTTAGTTATTTTTTTTTCCTTTCCTTCCAAGACATCCAAGTCCCAACATTGCCTGTTGTAGTCAAGCAAGAAGAGCTGAGACACCAGCAGGCATCTTATATGAGGAAATCTCAGGCTAAGTGCTAAAAATCTCCTTTGGACCCTCCTTGCCTGCAAATAGAGCATCTGAGGAATCTGCCAGGAAACAAAGGAGGAGTTTGGACCTTAAGAAATAATTCTTTTGGAAACAATATGCATCCCCTAAAAATAATTGAATGACATGTCACACAGGAGCTTGACAGTACAGACCCAGCTTGATTATCCTATGTATCAAAAATACAAACTCCTTCAACTCTATATTTGTAGTTTTCTGCTTTTGGTAAAAGAATTCAAGAAAAGCTTCCCAAACTGTGAGGCTGTGTTAGATTTCTAGTCTACAGGACTTCTAGGGATGGCTGGAGAATATTTTCCTGCTGTGTCTGAGAAATGTACATGCCACACAAATGGCTGATGTAAGGAGATCAGTTTCTTACACTTCCTCCTGTGATTTATGTCTCTAGATTTCCACAGCGTGGCTGAGGAAATTGCTAGCAGCTACTTGTGAGTGGAAATGACTTTACGTACAGTGTTCCTACTACTTTTTGTCTGAGAGTAGCTGTGGCTTTTTTAATATTTGCCAAAGTGAGAATTTTAGGGGTTCTCCACAGCAGTGAGGCTGTCATGTTCTGCCCCAAAGTTCTCTGATCTGCGAGGCAGATAAGCGACCACTGTGCTCTATTTCCTCTCATATTTCATTGCCAAGCTACCTCCGGATACCACAGTTCTCAATACACTTCCTGCAAGAAATAACTGCAGCCCAGACTTTCTAGAGAACTTGGGTATGTACTTTTCTACCACTCATTTCACCTTGTGGATCATTCAGGAGCACTACCAAGGAAGGACACGTCCAAAAGCCTGTTTCCTACCTCAGCCCCTTTTCCCCCCTTATGTTATAAACTAGAGCTCCAGTGATAAGCTTGCAAATTTGCATTCTTGTGACTGGGAACTCTGTTTCCCAGCTTCGAGCATAACCACCACAAAACAGCTAGACTTTGGTTATTTTGCCCCCCTGTGCTCTCCTATACAACCACTGCAAGACCTCAGACTGCAGACATCATCACTATCAGGTATAAATTATAGGATCTAGCAGCTACATGGGCTTTAAGTGAAGCTGCTCCTTGCCTTCCTGACCTGACTATAAGGACTAGCACTGGCCCACGCCAGGGACAACAGGGCTCAGGGATCCCAGAGGAAGGCAAGGCAGACAGCAGTACACCCCCAGAATGCAGTCTTGGCTGCCAGCACCCACTGGTGTTGGTGCTTCCTCACATTTGCCTAACTGCCATGGACTTGACTAACACTCTTTATGACCCCTTTCATACCTTTGGCTTCCCAAACATCCTGTGATGACGCGTACCCCAATTTAAGCACACATTGTGCAGAGAAGGACTTCCTCCTCTTTGTTTTAAACCCACTGCCTGGTATTTCTACTAGGTCCCTCAGACTGTGAGATCCCAGTGAATAGTTATTCCCTGGTTATCTTCTCTATACCATTCAAGGTTTTTTATAAATTTCACCATCTTTCTCAGGCTCCAGGTTTCCCTCCCATGTGGAATACAGCTTACCTGAACCAGAGAAAAGCACTCAAAACCTCAGTTCAATCAAACAAAAGCCCTCACGTACTTTTATTTCTGCTTTGTTTACACAGATTTCCAAGTTTTACGTTGCCCTCAACTGAACACAACAAAGTTGAAAAATGTGAGGGAGGAGTACCACACTTGCATCTTCAGCCGGATTAGCAGGACTGCTGCATGTGTAACAAGTCGGGACAGGAATTTCCAAACCGAAGCCAACTGAATCCCCATGCAGACACCCACACACATAGCACATTGCTCTGAAGTGCTCAGCATTCCCCTTCGGGACCCCGTGTCCCATAGGTCTGCTGCAGCTCAGACAACAGAAACCAACCACCATGTCCCCTCACCCTATGGCAGAGAAAAGACCTCGCTCTGGAGAACTGAGTGTTGAACAGAGGAACCAGAATTTCTGCAACAAGACCTTGGTCATACAGACATTATTCTAGGGACTACCAATATAACCAGCATCCTGAAATGCTTGGTCCCAGCTATGCCTGCAGAAAAACAGTCCCTATGACTTTGAAAAGTCTGCTCAAAGAAATTGTCCATCAATGGTGAATTACAGCAGTATCACCGTGGGGGTAAGGAGAAACAGAGCAGTGATAAAAGAAGTGTCTCACCACAGCTATGGGGCAAAAAGAGAGGAGCACTTCATCAAGCCAGAGCAACCAGGGAGTTCCCACAGATGTAGCATAGTTAAAAGAGACATTCCTGTTTTTATGAGAACTATCATAGGCTTTTTACTGCTAGACGTGTATTTGAAACTCAGCTTTGCACCTAGTTTCTCAGTTTCCTTTCTTCTGTTTGAACCTGCAGAAAAATCGTAAATATTATAACCTCAATCTCGCTTTAGGGGCATAAGTGCCATTAGAAACTCAGCTTAGCTCTTTTGCAAGAGTGAGACTGTGCATGCAGCGTGTGTCTGCATGTATGTGTTAGGTTAAGAGAGAAAATCCATTTAAAACAATTCAAGAACCTTACAAATACCAAACAGTAAGAGAAAAACATCGTGTTCACTGAACAGGATTTAATTGCTAAGCAAAAAGTAGTAGACTGTTCTCAAACTATAACTGTGCCATTTTGAATCCAACAAATTGAGGTGACATCGAAAGTGTAGTTAAGCTAGACTATTTAAATGCAGAAGAGTAGTACATCTTACGTTAATTGTTAACGTGCATCTCATTCAGCCATCATAAGATTTCCAACTGGGTATCCCCAGTTGGATTAGTTCCCCTTTTTTTGTACATTTGCCAGATCATTGCTGTACTCAGCACCACTCTTCCTCCTTTCAAGGGCAAATCCTCACTGAAAATACACAGCAGCAATCCCCTGAACAGCACTATTGGAGTTGTTGAATTGGACACATGGGGCTGGTGGCAGCACCACTGCGAAAAGCCCCTCTTTTGGCTCCTGCTGGTAGGGCTGGCAGTGCTACAGGGGTATTGTTGTGGCCAGGATGGGAGGTGTTGGTGCCGGGAGGTGCTGGCACTGATGAAAGCACCTCCAGCTAACGTATCTCTCCATGCTTACCTCACCGGTTGGCAGAGCAGCCCCTCCAACACCTTGTCACTTGTCGCAGTGAGCTGCCTGCAGGGCAGGAAAAAGGAAGCATCAGTCTCTGTATTCCAGGAGATCCTGTATTATACTGAAATGATATGGTAATATCAGGACTGGCAGAAAAACGGGAGGGTTTGGAAGAGCCCATGCACAGCCACTCAGTGCCCACGACTGGCTGGGATGCCTTTGTTAATACATTGCCCCAAGCAGAGTCTTGCTGTGGAGCCCTGCCTGCCCCCTCTGTTCGGTAAGCCAAGTCCTCGAGGCAGGCAGCAGAGGGGAGACGAAACACCCATGGCAGCGGCAGGTTCCCCCAGGTCAGGTTGATTGCAGCTACCTTAGGATCATGTTTTGACACTGGCATAGGCATTTATTTTGAAAGAGATTATCCTATGTTTCACCTCTATTACTTAGTAACAACCTAGCTAAAGTTATATGACTATGGCAAAGGAGAGAAGATCGCTATGCAGATCAGATACCCACCATTAACTTAGAGAGCAATAATAAATAAGGGTAATAGCACTGCTGAGCTGCGAGAGTTCAATGTGCTGAATGTAGATGAGCTCTGTAGCCAAACTTCCCAATAATTTCACTGGGGGATGCACCTTTCCTTCACACACAGAGGACATGAACCTGCATCACAGCTCCTGACTGGATTCCCTTGAGCCTATCACTATGACCAGTAATCTTCAGCTTGGACCCTTCTCCCCCTCTGCCTCTGAAAATTCTTACTCTGCAATCTCCAGGCAGTCTCCTCGCTGCTGTTGCTTTGTAACACACACACACAGTGGAAGCTCTTTAAACGTTTCCTACTGTTCCAGCGCATAGCAGAATAGATTAATCTCCCAAAGATAGGACCTGTAATGAAGTTAGCAGACCAAGGTAATGCAAATGCCAGAGCAATCATCAATAGTGTGGAAGATGAATATCACAGTCTACTGATTTATGATTACACTGGTAGACCTTGCTAAATTTTTCTAGAAATATATGTTAGTCTAGGCAAATCTCAACCCACCTTCTGGACAAAATGTTCCTCACAGGACAGCAGGTCTAAACAGGCATTATTTACTGCTGTTTCTTTCCCATTGAATCACTCGGTGTAATTTCCAAATGCTCACTAATAATGTGTTGGGCCAAAGTAATAATTCCCTGTGGATACCAAGGAAATAAAGTGCTTTACAGTTCTATCCCACCTTCCACCCACAGAGGACCCAGCACGTAATGCACTCATGAATTTACCCTCACTGCCTGTGAGGCCTGAGGAGGAAAAAAAAAATATTGGAAAGATTCACCTCTAGCACAGCATTTTAACTTCCTTGTAAAAATATAATATAAGCATATTTAAAATCAGATTTTTTTTTCTCCACGGGGATTTTCCATTACCATTTATCTCGTTGCTGATTTTAATTGCAAAGTATATTTCAGGTTGACAAGGTAAGTTTTAGTAGTGAAGACGTTTAATAAAACTGATCCTAACAGAGCCTTGAGTCACCTTGATCCTTCTCCAAAGGCAGCGCATGCTGTACCTAGAGTAATATTCCTACTTCCACAATGTGTTTCCAGTTATTCACTACAGATCCATTAAAATACTTGTTTATGGCATAACGTGACATGAAACAGTAATTCTCCAGCAGCTCAAACAAAAGCAGCCCCTTCCTCTGAGGAGAAATCGTAGTTCAGCCACCTTGAGGTCAGTGAATGTCCCCAACATTTTCATATCCAAATGATGAGCACTATGGTTCAACAACAACAAAAAAATCTCATATGAAAACCTGTTTGCCTTCCCGTTGGTGCCTAAGGGAGATTTAAATCATTCCTGCTGAAGTGATCAGTATTCCACATGACACTTCACAAAGGAATTAAAGAAAATCAATTTCCTTAAGACCTTCCTACTTCTGAGCTTTTTTATGAGTCAATGACAGCTGAAGTGTTTGCATCATTAATGAGGTCTTTCAGAACGTAATACCTCAAACACTGCACAAGGGCTCTCTCAGGATGGATAAAGCAAACTCGCTAGTTCTGATGTCCAAACTTCAGAGCAAGAACCAGGAAGCATGGCTGTATTACACCTCTCATACGTGCTCAGACACATATTCTTTTTAAACAAGCTTGTATTATATAGGATAACATTTTTCGCTAGCTCTCTGAGCCCAGCTGCATTCATATGAAATACCCCAGACTTCATAGGAACCAAGAAAAGCTAAAGCATGCTACACATCCTAAATATTAAAGGCAGAGCCTGGAGGAATAAAGGTAGCTCCTAAATATTTTCCAGAAACACTGTGTGAATTGCAAGGTATATTATGGCTGCTCTTTTCCTCTGCAGTAGCTACACTTATCCCCAGACTGGAAAGTTTGGCTTGGGAAGCCTCCAGGCTAAAAGCATAATTTAACACAGCAATCATTAGCAAATTTTACAGCAGAGATGTACAGAAGAAAACAAATAAATATATGGAGATACTGTTACTCATGCTCGCTGCCTCTTGGAATAACTAACCAACAACCTCACTGAGACGTTCCCCTTGCTGTGGTAACCTGCCTCTCAGAAAAGGATGCCTGGTGGGACCAGAGCCTGTGGGCAGCCCTGCCTGCTCATCTGCATCTCTCATGGGCTGCAGGAGCTTTCTGCTGACTTACAGGCACCAGGGTCATGGAGTGTCTTTAAATTCCCTGTTTCTTATTGGCAGGAAACTACAATTGCACTCACACTTCTCTGCAGCCTCCAGCTGGGCACAGTCTGGAATCCTCCTGCTTCTAGTGTCCTGCACCTGGCTCCTCTCCTGTGATCTGCTCTTTCACCTCAGTTTTTGAAGACAGCTTGCTGTGTCCTGGATGAGTTTGACAATCAGAAATTCACTGTCACACACTTAGAAAACATACTTTATTAGGTTACCTCTTCTTTCAAACATCTTAATCTTTAAGAAGCCCTGTGCTAATTCAGGTTCTTTGTGCAATGCTGGGGAAATTTCTAATATTTAAGCCTCTGACGACTTCACCTGTACTGCAGCGAACCCACAGCTCTGTAACAGCTGCATGGTTTGATGTATTGGTAATTTATCATCCCACTTGCCAGCTCACTGGGTGGTGCTGTGCCCTCCACCCTGCTCCTTGACAAAGGTTATCCGCATCAGGAGCACAGCAAACACAGTGGGAAGCAATTTGACACGTAGAAAGAACAAGCAACATTCATGCCATGTATCCAAAAAGTTGACTGGCACAGCAAGCTGGCACAGCAAACACAGCCCTGCCCTGGTCCACCACAGTCCACTCCACCAAGCTCAGCCTTGGAGCAGGATCCCAGGAGGATGGTCACCTGGAGAGTTGCACCAGGAATTCTCTGCGCAGGCACTAGTCAAGTTCTTCTCTCATGCCATTTGGTTCCCCTGACTGAAGGTTTCAGCTGAATTTGTCATGCCTCAGCTGAGCTCACCTGCTGGGCCTGATTCACTGCACTTTTGTACAGAAAAATCCCACATAGATATGCAAAAATTGGTGAAGAAAAAAGGCCCTTCAGGCCCAACAGTAATCAAATCAGGGTGTGAGGGTGTCACCTCTGCCTCTGGTGTTTCATTGCAGTTTATGCAAACTGGATTTTGGAATTGGAATTTGGCAGGTTCTTTTATAGAAATATGCAATGAAAGAATATTTGCGTAAATCCCATTTTACTGAAGGAAAGGCTGTCACCAATGACCGCAGCAGCAGTTGTCATTCAACCATTCAGCAGGAGTTTTACAACACAAATACTTTTTAGATAAAGACTCGTGTTTAGGGAAAAGCCCTGGCTTGCTGGTGCTTAAGCTAATGCATTTCATTGCGAGAAGCTGACCATCCTGTTAATTGGCTAGATGATGCAGTCATTAAATCAAATGAGCTATACTTCTGCAGAGCTAGCAATTCAGGGATCCATACTAACCTATTAGCTTACAGTGAATAAGAAACTGTAAATAATGTAGACATGTAATTAAGCCCACTAAACGTTAAAAAGAAAAAAAAATATTAATTCTAAGGATTCTATTGTTTTGCCCCTTCTGCCAAAAGTCTGTACCTATCAGATATCCCACAAGTTCTGCAAAAAGCCCTGCAGAATCACTTGCATGAAACAAGTCTCTTGAACATCAAAATTAAAGGTTTAATGTTTTTTCTTCATGAAGTGACTAAATAAAAGGCATGTCTAAGGGAAGACAGATATTCCTGCACAAGATACCTCCTATCATCTCTACAGTTTGATTATTATCTGAATGCTGTAAAAACGAGATAAGGTGTCTGGGTGTTAACAAGCCAGTCTATGTAATTTAAGTGATGCCAGACACTTATAAAGTAGTGAAAGATGCAAACCTAACATAAAACTGTATCAAATTCAAAATGCAAAAGTTAACCTAGGGTCTAGTCTCAGTCTTGCATGGAGAGCTGAGCAGAACATGTACTAAAATGAAGCATAATGTATACTCTGTGCAGGGAGATTATGCAGGGTGGTGCAGCTGCAGGTACGCAGCTTCTCCCCTCCACCACACTGCAAAAAAAGGATGTTTGGGTCCAATATCACCTCTGAGGCAGAGGAAAGGCTAAGGCTGAGAAAAATACTCTGTTTTTCCTAGAGAAATACTCCGCTACCTATTACACACCTGCTGGCGTTAGCTAGGGCCAAAATGGGCTCAAATCACCAACTTCAGCCCCAGAGCCTTTACCACCCAAGACAACAGACTACAGGTCTGTTCACTAAAGTGCTTATGTATTTGGACTAGAGCTTTTTGTGAAGAATTTCACAGAAATCCTGACTGCAACCTAGTATAAAAAGTCAGTTCAGGGAATACGACTCCAAGGAAAACATTGTCCAACTCCAGGATTACCAAAGATTCTGGTGAAGGTAAGAACTATCCTACAAAGCAAGACTGCACAAAATCTACCTTTTTTTTTTTTTTTTTGGCTTTGTCTGTCAGGCTCATTACTTGAAATTCACAGTGATTTGTGTGAATGAGGAAAAGGGAGTCAGGGCCTCCTGAAAAGAAGAGGATTTAAGAAATTCTTTTTCACTGCCTCTTCAGAACTTGGCTCTGACCTCCTGATCCTGAGAAAGCTTTTTTTTTTTTTAACTGAACAAAGCACAGATCCAGGAGATGTATAGGAGATGTATGCTATTTAGGCAGATCTGAGATAGTTGTGCTTTTTGGATAATAAAAAATTCTCTGAATAAAATACTTGAGCTAACATGTATGCCTAGGAAACAATGGGCAGGCATATAAATATGCATAAGTTTATATTCATACTTCATTTTTCATATCCTGTGACATTACCAGCCATGGAGAGGGAGGAGGAGGAGAAGGAACAGAAGGAGGAGGAGGAGAGGTATAAAAACAAAACCCAAAACAAAACGTGGGTCTTAGGACCCTTTTTGCTGCTCTGTTATTCAGTGTCTCTTCTGTCCTGAAGGAGGGACATCCAGTCTTAGTTCTAAAAAAAGCCCAGCCGAAAGCCAGGGATAATGTATATATTGGAGAGCAATAACACAGCCTGAAATATTCCTGGATCTCTTAATGAATGGCAATTATCCATTCACTATCTATTGTAAATGAAAAAAATTAACTTACGTAATGAGACATGTAATAATTTCAATGGTTTCATCATATCTCTCAGTTCTGGGAAATATGTAAGTCTGATTTAGATGAAATTTGTCTAACAATACATAGAGGATAATACCTTACAATTGAAAGCACATTTCAAAGATCACAGGACCTTATTTATTCCAGCAGAGGTCAGGAACGAATTATATTCCAAAACATATGTTCCCTACCTGCTTCATTCATAGCTTATGGCTAACTGACATGCAGAGCTAAAACCTCTCACTTCCAGTCAAAAGAAACCTCATTTACAGAGGCAACCCTCATTTTTAGGTCTTTAAGCACAAGCAAGTTGGACAAGCTTGTCTCTACCAATTTATTTTCTGGAAAGGCAACAATGTCCTGGAGGCTATACAAGATTTTATGCAGCAATTGCTGATCAAGCCCTTAGGCACGTAGACTGTGCCATTTTGATAGCATTTGCTGAAAGATCCTAATGGCTGCCAGGAGGGGAACTTCAGAACCAAAGACAATAGCAGTCCTCATTAAAACATTGGATTTGCCATGCTCATTTTAGGTTCAGTTTAAGGAGCAGTGAACCTACTTTCTATATAACAAAAAACATTTTAGAGCTGCCTCACAAGGCATTAAATTGCAAAAGAGGTCAGGGCTAAGCCATTTCACCTGAGAGTTTCCACTCATTGCGAAAGAAGAAGCTGGAATACTAGTTTTGCAGGATTTGGAGTCTTGAGACACAAAGTCAGGTGAAAAGGTTTGGAAAGGAAATTGGAGAGAGATGAGGCTTTCTGAATGCGTAACTCCTTGAAGTTACAGTCTTTGGATATACTAAGAGCTGTACCTAGTCTGTACTTTTTCTATTTTGTTAAAGAAAAGGTATATTTTTCATTAACTGAGACAGCAATACCAACAAGCTCAAATCATAACGATTCATAACTCTGTAAATTCCCCTCTTTACAGGTTGTATTTTCTCAGTGTTTCCAAAATTTCTGAAGAAGCTGACTAGAGTTTCCAACTCTGCATTAAAAAAAAAAGCCCAACACATCTAGGATTTTACAGAATAACATGATAATTACACTACAAAGGAACCCCAGCAATGAGCCTCAAGAGACTGAGACTGTTGTTTCTGCCCTTACTCTGGTTCTAAAAATGGGGCACTGGACAGCATAAAAGCTGAAGAAAAGTGCAAAAGAGTTTAGCAATAACTGATAGTTTAAAAACCCTTGAGGGCTAGAAGGCACAGTGAAGTGTCAGTGAGATGGAGGAAAAGTCTATTTATGCACAAAATATACAGAAGTCTGCACAGTCCTGTCCTGATAGGGCATGCAAGTAATATTAAGGGAAAGTAAATCCATCTTTTAACTCAGGTCTGTGCTGAGGTAGCAGACAATCACACTCTGTTTTGTGGCACTTGGGACCTGTGGAAAAGGATGGAAACAGGGAAATATCAACTTTCAGTTGTCTTCCACTGGAGCAGTACTGGACCATTGCTGCAATATGTAGTTCTTAAAAATAATAATAAAAGGAAAGATTAACAAGACTTTAAAAGATTCATCCTTCGAATCTGAAGAAACTGCTCATCTTTGCTGTTTCTCTGTTCACCTCAGAAGGCTCAGAAGACAAAACTTCATGGTTCATTCTTTCCCTTTAAATTTATTTTTTTCAATAATTTATGTAGAATGTGTATGAAGTGAGGTCTCCCTAGTTACTTTCATTTGCGCTCTAAACTCTTTGTGCTCCCCTCTGAAATCCTTGGCAATTCGTTTGCTCTATGCTTTCCTATATATAAATTCTTCTGCTGAAGTTCTGGAATGTTCATTTGCATTTTGCATTTCAGGACCTGGAGGATGAAGTGGGGATTATTTTGCAGCCATTCTTCTGTTTGTTTTCAAGACTACAGGACACCATGCATCTAGGTTGTTTGCTGTTTTTCCACTAAATCCTTCCATGCCTTTTAGCTGAGTGTTATTTTACCTATCTGAGGGGCTGCTCTTGGACTGGAACATGCTATCATATTCCCTTCAAGAGCTAGGAAGAGCATCTCAGGGTTAAGTTACACACTAGTCCAGGCAGGGCACTATTCATTTGTGGTTACAGCTGGTGAGTTGTTATCAAGGATTCTTTCTTCTTTTTGTTTCAGGAAATGTGTATTTCTGCGTTCAATATATCCTAACCACATAAAGGTGCAATTCAAACAGATCTGCTCTGGGTATTTGCCCATTGCTCTTCAGAATATCACCAAATACTAGTCTGTGCACTTACCTGTAAAAACTTGGGGTTCAAATTCATTCCATATGTTCAATAATAATAATGAAGTGGACAATATTATATATCAGACTGAATACATTTATAGAGCTATTGACAGAGGTAATCTCATTAAATGGTATGCATTCCCCAAAAAATAAACCAAATCAACAGCTGAAGGTGTAGGTGCCAAAAAACCTCAGAAGCCCTCTAGCTGTCTGTTTCTTATATGCAGGAGTTTTACTCCTTGAGCATTTTGTATGTGTTAATTACTCAAAATTTAAAATGGAAACATCCACAAGCTATGATACACAAAATGGTAACAGTCAGACCTATGTAGCATCAGTAATCAGTCTGTCATAAATTCCACCTGCTGTGCCAGAACATCATCTTCCCAAGAGAAATCATCCATCACCTTAGGAAAAACGTAACACCAACTCCATCTAAAGAAGAAGTTTCGGAGCCAGGTTTTTGCTGCATGTAGTGGCTGTGGCTTACTCTTATTCTGAAACTCTACTCTTGCCATGAAAAATCAAGGTAAAATTAAAAATGCCCATACAGTTAGGAAACAGATCTGAGCTCATTAATAATATTTGGCCATGTATTGAAGTGTCTTATTTTTCGCTGATATTCAGATTGTGCTGCTTGTTAGTCTCTGTGGGGCTATAAAATATGCAAATTAGAAAGACTAGTTATGGTAGTTGCATGGGAGAAGGAATCCATGCCGGGTGCATAAACATGCCCTCCCTGTAGCTGTTGCTTCTCCACTGCCTGGTCTTTGCAATCTTAGTAGCATTGCTGCAGACAATCCCACAGCTGGTGTGACCCAGGGGCCCCACACAGCTGTCTGCAAAGAGTGGGAGGGACAGAAAGCTTGTAGTCCCACTTGTATGGGCAGAAGAAGCTATATCACTACTCATGGGTGCGTAAGGACAACAGCTGAACAAAATAAAACCTGCACCAATCATGAAAGCAACACAGATTTTAATGTAAATTATTATTCATAATAATAACAACACGTAATAACAATATGAAAATAATATGAAGAATATGGATTCATTATCAAAGGTTTGTGCTAAAATCCTCTGATTGGCAATAATTCACTCCATTTTATGTGGTCCCTACTACACATTAGGGAAACAAACATTATGCCACAGAACCCAGCTGACCATGATGACAATAACTGAACGGCATATACACAGTCTCTGTGGTCTCTGAAAAAGTAGTTTACCGTACCACTCACCGAGTCCTAGCAGGCAAAGTCTGGCCAGTCCCTCCGTGAAACAGTCAGAGGCTAACAAAGGCAAAAAGCACAAGAGGAGGTTAGAGCAGGCTTTGCTTTCTGCAAATGTCAATATCTTATCGTCTCCTGCCAGTTCAAAATCTTCTTATAGTTACTAGAAGACAGAGTCAAGAGTTCCAGGTCTGCTGTCCTTCATCATTGCCCTTGTCAACTTTTCAGGCTCACAGGACACCTGGGAAGTCAGGCCTGTAAGATTGTGGATCCACATGAAGTATGCTGTAGAGGTTATTTAACATCATACACAACACATGAAAGTGCTGCGTTTGCCAACAGGCTTCACCTGAGATATAAATTACTTGTATTCTCCCCTTTTTACACTAACTCCAGGTTCAGTCTCAGCACATATACAGAGCAGTGGGGTATAGAAGCCTCCAGAGAAGCCAGCTGGCAGACTAAAGTAGGGATGAAATTTACACCTAAAAATGATTGAAGAGAGACTGTTGTAGTTTCACTGGGAATATCAGAAAGGCCCGGGGCAGCTCAAAATGTGAGATCAGAGCCATCAGGGAGCAATAATATAAGCTTAAGCAACTGGAGAAGGAAGACAGAAGTGGCTTAGGGTGTACTTGAATCAGTAGATCAAAGACATGACTTGTGAATGAAAAAGTCAGACCCAAAACGAATTGAGTAAGTGGAAGAGCAGACACAAAGAACTGAAGCAAGTCTGGTTTCCTTTACTATCTTCTTTTCAATCTAGGCTGTGCTTACAATAGTTACCATGATTATCTCAAGGATATTACAAGCAGGGCACTGGAGGAGATGTTGGTTTTAACATGCAGAATGATGATATCAGAGGTACTGTTTTTGAGACCAAGCTGTACCCTCTGCAACTGAAATGGCACTGTTGTTACTCGCCTTGTTCTCTTTCCCTGTTCAAATAATTCTTAGGCAAGGATTACAAGAGGAGGAGTGTAAGAGCTTTGAACCTGAGATGCTTTTCTTTGTCCTGTAGGCATGGAGTCGGAGGTCACTCACTGGGGGCCCTTGAAGGAAGATGTTCTGCTGCACACTGAGCTGGAAAGGGGCCAAGGAGACTTCCAGACGCTTCCCAATATAAAATTGTCTCTAAGATTTAAACCACGAGAAGTGGGTCTCTGAAAAAGCAGAGCTGATTCATCCAGATCTTTTCAGTTTTGACACACAGTTACATAAATCATGTCAAGAGATGAAGCAGCAGCCAATATCAGGGCCTCTTTTCTCCTCTATCTGTTACACCCAAGGAAGAAGGGGGGAGGGGTGAACTAAGACCATTATTTTAGTTCCTGATATCTGTTTTTATCAATAACCTGTTAATGCCTTTCCCTAATCATTCTTAATTGTGGCATAGAAATATTTTGTCTTAACTACCAGAAGAAAAGTCAATTTAAGAAGCAAACCACTTAAAAAAAAACATAGCAACAAAACAGTGGTAATAGGAATAAAATCTCAGCAGCTTTTGATTTATGCTGGACTGAATGAGTTTTATAACAAGATGTGGTCCATACATTCACAGGAACAGAAGGTGAGGCTCTCATTACAGAAAATGCTTTAAGGAAGAAAGGACCCAAGACATACATCAAGGCCTTCAAGAGACAGACCACCCCTACCAGGTTAGCTGTGAGCTGTGATCTTGCAGGTCCCTCCTTGCATGCTTGCTTGGGAGCATGTCGGTTTGATTCCTTATGTGCCCGAGATTAGGAATATGCTTGCACACCTGGTTAAACAGATCTGCTGGTGAGAAATATAGCTCTCAGACCTGTTGTCCCAATAAAATTATAAGCTACTTCAGGGCCTGGTGTCACCCTGATTCATTACAAACACTGTAGCAACAGTTGAACATCATTGCACTGACTGTTCCAAACTGAAGAAGGCAATCTCACCAACTAGATTAGGAAACCCCTTTTTGTCTATCTCACTATATCACCCTTTCTCACTCCCCCAGCTCCGTAGTACACATTACCACAAAGACATCCTCCATTTGACATTTTCATCCTTACAAGTCATAAGAGTTGATTGACAAGCATCTCATATACCACACACCCTGTCCCAGCTCTTCACAGCAGGAAGACAGAAATAGGTATGTCAGCATGGCTGCATCTCAGTCCCATCAATCAACTCAGCAGTGATGATGGGGCCAAATGAAGTCTTTCCACTCATTAGATTCCTGTGGTCTGTGATGTGCCAAGAGTTTGACCACAACTCCCTGGCGTATGTTGATGGCTTCTGTGATTCCCAGGTGGTCTCTCATCAAAATGTATCCCAGGCCTGGGTCTGGTTAGCTTCCCAAAACAGATGAGACCGACACAGCCATGGGCTCCAAAGATAATTGTCTCTTGAAGAGTATAGTTTTTGGTGTAGGAACAAACGTCAGCTAACAACCACCATTTGTGAAGGCAGAGATAAGAAGTCATAGCAAACCTGAAGAGATAGGGTAACCTATAGCGTTTTGTTCAGGAACAGCAGAAAGGGAAGTCTTCTACTGTCTTTTTTATTAATCAAAATAGTACTTTAAAAATAAGACCTTAAAAAGCAATGATTTCCTCTATTTGCAAACAAGAGATACTATCACATTCTCATATAACCTAATCCCCTGCAGCTCTGCTCTCTCCCTTCTCTGTTCTGGCCAGCTCTGCTCTGATACCCCTCAGGCCCAGGTGACTGCAGAATTAAGACAATAATTCTTGCTGTGACAGAAAGATAAATCTCTGTTTTTCACAAAAGCCCTTTTTCAGTGGAATTTGATACCATTCTATGATTTGATTCTGCAAGAAGAGCACCCAGCTGAGCTGTGAATCAATACAGAATTCATTAAAGAACCTGGGCACTGGCTTGATCTCTAGGCAGAAGAACAAGGACTTTCTCTTTCCCTCCCTTTTTACCACACCACCAGCACAAAAAGACCTGAAAAATGCTGGAAAGATTCAATAAATCAGTAAAAGAACTTGTAATTCTTCATTTTTTTTATATGGAAGGATGAAATATAGGAAAAGGACCACAAGAAGCAGTGAGTGATAACTAGGGAAAGGCAGCAGATGTTGTATAAGATCTACTTTCATGTTCCCTCTGCACCAGAAATGTGCAGACGTATGTTGGCAGAGCTACAGTCAGAGTCCACAGCGAGGCTACATCTTACACATCTGGAAGCTATTTGGCAGGGTGTAGAGTTCAAATGTTTTCTGCTTCAGCTGGTTTGAGACATACCTTTCAGTGCCGGGCTAAGCTCGGGACAGCTCAACCTACAGGCTCATTAAAGAAGGTGTTCACCGCATCTTTGGGCTTGCTTCAATTGTTGTCAGAAGAAGGCATGGGGCTGGGCTTTGCTCTCCCCCCTTTGGCTACAGGGTGCCAGTAACACTCAGCATTGAGAATGATAATAGAGAAACAGAGAGGAGAGCAGAGAGAAGAAAACGGCACCACAGCTCAGCAAAGCCTGGCCTTACATCAAGAAACAAAATGTACTTGGACAAAATCCAGGGTGTGAGTTAACTTGAGTGCAGAGCAAGCCATTCAGGAAATAAGAAGGTCCGCGCTGCACAGAACACGGAAGGGTCACATTAGAGCCCATGTGCTTTTTTGCAGAAATCGCTCTGTTTTAAAAAATAAATAAATACAAGCAGAAAGGAAAGCTCCGAACTCTCTGCCCTAGAAGAGAGGCCATCTTAAGCCAGCCGGAAAGAGGAGGCATGTTTCTGGGCCTGGAGCTGCTGACACTGCACTGATCCACAACATGGGAGCTCCCAGCAGTCACCAGAGGTTAACTCTGCTTTGGTTAGGAATGTTTCCCAGCAGAGATGAGGCTCTGGGACCATCCCATATTCCAGCCAGTACGAGCCAGTACACACATGAGATACCTGCTGTGCCCAGGAGTGGGGCATGGTTTACCTCATCATGACTGAGATCCACAACTGCAGTGATCAGCCTTCCTGGTAGATGGCCATGACCAGAAAGTCTCTCCACTGCCCAAAACCCTGCAGATAGTGCACACCCAGCAGGTGTGTAAGAGACCATGTCAGAGGAGAGCTTTCCCCACCTCACCATACAGGTCCCAGTTGTGCTGCCAGTGGGAACCAGGCCAGGGACTTTCACTGGTGAAGAAGGATATCTTGCTCGAAGAGCAGCCAGGGGCCAAGCTTCACCCCTATAATGTGGCCTTGGACCACCCAGCCAGTGTTTCCCCAGCTTTCCCTCCTTTGAATCTCAACCATGCTTAGGAGCTTAAAGCAACATATTGATCCTTTCAATGCCCAACACACTTCAGGCTTTCATATCTGCTTAAATTACATGTGAAGCATGTGACACACCTCCAATTCTGCCTTCATTTTCTCTGTCCAGAGCCACCTTGGAATTAAAACAGGGAGAGAGTGGAGGAAAGGGATGAAACAGCATCTACGTGTAGTGTACAAGACGTTATCACTGAACAACGCCGTCGATGGCCAGAAAATTTTGAAGCACAGCACAGCACTTGCAACACCCCCACCTCTAGCTCCCCCACCCTCACCTCACTATTTTTATTCTTTGTGCTCTCTGACAGTGCGCATGCCCAGATGCAGGGGATATTGTACTTCTATTTTCTTCATTCCTCTTCAAAACCTGGAAAGCAGCAAAATTTATCCACTCATTTTGTGGCTAAGGGCACAGACATTAGTGGGGGTGATGCAGGGCATGCTGCAGAGGGATGATGAGGTGGGAAGCCCCTGTGCTGGGACGTCTCCACATGGCCACTGTGCTCATCTCTACCTTGAGCCCAGGTGCCCAGCCACGTAGCCCCAGGTTGAAGATGTCCAGCAGCAAGATCTGTTAACTGGGCTCACGCACAGAGGGCGCTGCTCATCTGCCAGCCCAGCCATCAGGTCCTGCACTGACATTTCCCTTGGGTCAGCATTTCCAAATATTTTCTCAGCCTGACCCTACCGCCTCTCTCTCCTGCCCTCCTCTTCCTTCCCTGGCCTCCCCCGTGAAATCCCCCCATGCACCCTGACTGCTTCTCCAAAACAAGCATCCACCCCCTCCCCATTCCTTGGCTACCCATGCCATGGCCCTGCACGCCCACAGCCCCCCTGCCCCGGCACTGACACAGAGGAACTGCATTATTTCTTTAGCTGACATAACGAGAAGGTCAGTCAGGGATTAAAAAAGCCCAGGAGAAACACTAAGATGTTTTATATCAACTTCAAATGAGCAACAAGACAGGACTTTCAAACCACTGGTCCCATACATCAAAAATACAGCCAAATCAGAGGAAGAACCCACACTCATGGCATCACAAAAATTGAACACTGGAACAAAGTTAATGTATATCTGACTATGGTGACCGGAAAATCCCAGCAGACTGTCAACCATATAATTAGTCTTTTCCCTACAAATAACTTTACTAGAAAATATAGCTGAACCATAATATTGAATTCTTTTTTCAGCCTGGTGTACCTACTTTAGCAATACCAACATGACATGCTGCCATGGAACTTGATGGTCTGCAGTGAATAAGGGTTTTAATCTCCCCTGATGCAGCTTGAGGCCATTACATCTTATCCTGTGGCCTGCTACTTGGGAGAAGAGACTGACCCCCAGCTCTTTAAAACCTCTTTTCAGGTAGTTGTAGAGTGTGACATGTTCTCCCCTCAGCCTCCATTTCTCCACACTAAACAACCCCAGTTCTCTCAACCACTTGTTGTAAGACTTGTTCTCTAGACCCCTCACCAACTTTGTTGTCCTTCTCTGGACATGCTTCACCACCTCAATGCCCTTCTTGTAGTGAGGGGCCCAAAAATGAACACAGTACTCAAGGTGCCACCTCACCAGTGCTGAGCACAGCAGAATAAACCATTCCCTAAGCCTGCTGGCCACATTATTTCTAATACAAGCCAGAATGCTGCTGTCCTTCTTGGCTACCTGGGCACACTGCTGGCTCATAATCAGCCAGCCATTCACCAGCAACCTCAGGTCCTTTCCTCCGGGCAGTTTTCCAGCTGCTCTTCCTCAAGCTTGTAGTGCTGCATGGGATTGTTGTGATCCAACAGGACCTGGCACTTGGACTTTTAAAACCTTATACCATTGATCTTGACCCGTTAATCCAGCCTGTCCAGATCCCTCTGCAGAGCCTCCTACCGTCAAGTGGATCAACACTTCCCCTCAGCTTCAAAAATTCATAAAAAAAAATTTTCTGGGAACAGTAGTGGTGGTAAATTATTCACACATATTTGAAATATTAAGTAGTAGGGCAACTGTTGACTAGCACAACGTTTGGCCAGGGAAAAGGGGCACCTGGCTGCCTACCGGAAGCTTTCCAGCTGGAAAGCAGCCCTGCTGCCGTGGGCAGGCCAGATCTTCCCATAGCCAGTTGGGATGGGGCTGAGGCTGAAGCTGGGAACCCTTGTGCCTAGGACACCAACCAAGCCAGTAGCTGAGGAGCAAGCGCTGCCCATGTTCCCAGGCTCTAAGGGATTTCCCAACATGTCCACGGCATCATGTAGCTTTGTTTGCAGCCCTGTTGGAAGTTATGTTGGCCTGGCAACACAAATCTGCATGGCTTGGTGAGACTGCAAAAGCCAGTGCTTTACTTGTGTTAAAGCTGAGCTGGAAGGCCATAAGGAGTCAGTGTTGCAAAGAACACAGTGACAGGGCCCTTTGTGGCTTTTAGAATTTTGCAAAAATTGGTTTACAAGAGATAAAGTTGTTTTTTCCAGCTGTTGACAAAACGTGCCACATCACTACAGAGCAACTTCTTTGAAAGAGTATGAAATCCCTGTAGCCCATCTCAAGTACACTGAGAGAAATAAAGGCTTTCTTCCTCCTAAGATAAAGGTCCAGTGACACATGAAAGAAAAGTGTATACTCCCTTGGAGGGCTGATGAAACCCAGCACATTAGTATTGTTTTGGCTGTGTGGAGGCCACTGCAGCTGCCCTGCTTCCTCATTCTGCATTCTCTTTCTTGCAGCCTATACAAAGGGAGAAGTGATGAAAGTGTAACCCAGACCTACTCCCACAACTGGAAGGCACACAAGAGTATGGGAAGAGAATTTGAGCCTGATTTTGAGCCCCTGTTTTCTAAGAAAGAGATCTGCATGTGTTGTCAAAATTTGAAAATACTTGGTCTGGTAGAAATGTGTGAGTACAAATTCTTCAGATCAGGGGATGAAACTAATTAGAGAAGGAAGGGAGGAGGCAGCAAGTGGTAGGGTTGAACACATGGAAACTGAAATTTTTGTCATTGGCATTGAGCAGCTCCAGATCAAGTACTCAATCCTATTCTTCTTCAGTAGCAAGAAACATCTCAAAATTTGAAAATCATGATACAGACAGAAATAATATCTAAAGTTCCACAGAAATACGGGAATGTTATTTTGGGTTTTTGGTTGGTTGTTCTTGTTGTGTTTTTTTTTAACTTATCACAGGTCCCTGGAAAATGACTAATGAAATGAAACTTCTGGTGGAAGGAAATCTCAGGAACTGATGAAAATGGAAGTCTGGCTTCCAAAACAAATGAGGTAATGCCATTGCAAAGTGGTCTGAAGTTTCTGGTGCTCAGTTGCACTTGCAAAGCTCAACATCTCAAGTATGAGTTATAGCTGGTGGTTGTTTTTCTTTCACATATGTACCTTAAAAATCATCTTTCTCTATTCAGATCACAAGAAGCTAGTTTGCCATTTTTAAAAAATGATATGACTGGTGTTAACCGAATCAAAAATAGAACCACCAACTGCCTTTAAGTCATGAGGCCTTCTTGGAAAACCAGAAGACATGAAATGATCCCGCTATCTATCTTTTACCCTTCATCTTTTCTAGGATGCTATCAGTTGCGATGCTCAGTGGTACATCCTCCTCCTCCAGGGCAAAAAAAATGCCTCAGACTCAGCTCAGGAAGAAGAGTAAGTGTCTGAAATGCTACTGCAGATGCAACTATCCTCCTGCTTCATGAAAAATCAAGGGGAAACCAGAGCACATGTTTTGCCGCAGACTTGCCTTTGACAGACAATGCTCTGGATAGCTGAGGCTCATCTTCAGGATTCTGCAGGCAGAGCGTTTTCCTGATCATGGAGCACTGATACCATTGCATTGATACCTGGTAATTTGCCTTTGCTACACTAAGTGATTGCCCCAAAGAGACATTAAGGAATAGGGTGCATTGCTGGTTGCCAAAATCCATGTGGGAGAGAGACGTGGCTCTCTGGCAGAGCTTAAAGATGAAAAGGAGATGCTTCTCCCAGCACAACATGAAAGTTTTCCCATCCAACTGTGACGGTGGCGCTAAGAGGTGTACTGAGGAGAAAAGGCGACTGTGCCAAGGTTCAGCTGCCCTCCAGCTCTAGTTTTGGCTGTTTTGCCCTCTTAAGATCAATGAAAATTGTGGCAAGTTCCTCACAGACTCAGCGCACGGCTACAGGTTGAATTGACTTACTACCACAGAGGAGACACCTTTTCTGTGACTTCTAGTTTCAGTGCTTGCTTCACATCCAGTGCAGTTCTGTGTTTTGCCACACAATTTTACCCTCTTGTTTCAGGTATGCTCAACCCCATGCATTCCTATTTGGAAAGAAACAGCCTGAGCTCAGATTTGAAGAGGAAGCATTGTTGCAAAGACAGTTTCACTTCACTATTAGACACCAATACGTACAATGTGCATCAACACTAGGAAGATAAATAGATATGCAGGCCTTTGAAAGCAAGTTTTCTTCTTTCCCACCACATCACAGATCGCTGTTCTCATCTAGTGACCTGATCTGGTGCTGCAGAGCAGCTACAGAAGAGCACAGCATATGTAGTCCTGGCAAAGCCTGCCCTGCCCTGCACAGCACTGGGTGCTCAGTGCTGCATTGCGGGAGGGGCAGGACATGGCATCAAACCCATGGAGCAGCCCAATGTCCCCTGTGCTTTTTTTAATTGGTGCCAGACATTGGCTGATAGTTTAAAGTTTATATAGACTATGTCTGCCAGCAGTGCAGTGTCATGGGGGCTGTTTCTATTTAGAGCATGGCTCATTTTGCTATTGTTTAATCCAGTCCTCTGTACTTTTACATTTTTCCATGTTAAATTATGTTGAACCATCTTCACCGGAGCATAGAGGGAATCCTGCTGCTTTATCCCAGTTGCTAACTATCTTCCTAAACACAGAGGATTTTCTCTGTAAAAGTTTCCAGCGCAGCCAGAATGTTTGCTGTAGAAGTACCTGAGGCATTGCCAGGGAGTGAGGACCACAAATCCTCTCTGGGATGGTGGAGAACCAAGGCCTCATCTGGCTCAAAGGAAAATCTATATGTCTTTATACCATTTCTAAATGGAACCTCCACATTATTGTAAATAATTGCAACCACTCTTGCTGCAGGCAGTCCCATTGCTTTTTTGTTTCTGGACTTTTTTGTTCCAGAGACCACAGAAACAAAGCTAATGGGTGTGAGGGGTGGTTACAAATACAGCTGCAACAAAATATGCAGTTTCAGAGATTAACAAAATTGAATTGTTTGTAATTCAGGTCAAACAGTATTAGCTAAACAGAGATGGGAGAAAATTTTTAAACAAACTTTTTCAGTGTTTTCAGAGTGTAAAAAATAAATATTTCATTTGAGACAAAACCAATACTTTTAGTAGGTCCAAGGTACAATTTTCCTTTTTACTA
>VXBW01002468.1:357892-378774 GCA_013400375.1 Thinocorus orbignyianus
AGAAGTAAACACATCCAAACCTGGGGTTTTTTTTGTTTTATTTTATTCTACTTTACTTTTTCCCTATTTGGCAGCTGAAGCACAGTGCAGTCCAAGCTTTCATTACTCAGGCCTTTCATATTCCTTTTCCACTATTCCTATTGTTTTCCTCAGTAATTTCACAACAGCTATCATTTTTGACCAAGATGTAGGTTTCTTATCACATGAGTCTCCACAAATGCATAAGACAAAAAGAATAAACCTCAGCAAATTTATGTTACTAATCAGCTTTATCAAACAGCAGGAAAAAGTGATGAGAAATCAAGAAAGGGAGCACTGATGAAGTTTTATTTATGTATTTCCACATGAGTTATGGCTTGATCACTTGATAATGTTTTCTGATCTTTTTGATATTGTAAACCAATATCAGCTATGACCTCATTTGTCTTAATCATTATCTGATACCTACATCCTCACTGACATCTCAGAAGAGACAGTCTTCAACTGCAAGCCACATGGGCCCCTTGCAGAAAGACACTGCATGCTTTCATCTTCCCACCTTCTGGGTTTGCCCAACAGAGGCTCAATTCTTTAGGAGCTGCAGAGAAGGAAGAACATGAAACCAAGGAGAAAGAATACAAACAAACAAAAAAGACTCTATTTTAGGAAGCAGAAGCTACAACAAAATACCCTGTTTCATTAGCCATCAATACCTTTCCCCAACCACATCGCTTCTGCTCACAAAAGAGAGACAACGGGACTGGAACAGGCATGGAGGAGGATTTCTCTTTATCTGAAATGTTATTTAATTACTGGCATGGAGCTCTCTGAGGCCCTGGATGCTCTTTCTCATCATGCAGCTGATCTGCAAAGCCACATCATGAGCCAGCCCAAAGGGGTGGCCTAGTAGAAATCCATTAAAACATCAAATATTTCTGTCCCATATCAGAATCAAAACTAGACCTACAACATTTTTAAGAGAAAAGGGCAAAATACTGCAGTCTGAACCCTTGCTGAAAATAGTTGACAGAAAGATAGCAAACTGAAGTTCAAGTCTTCTTTCTGCCTTGTTCAGTAAAGGGCTCAAAATCCAGATCTTCCACACCTGAAGTGAGCCCAGTGAGACAGAAGCATGCCAAGCTCCACTCTTTGCAAGGATAAGTTAGCCCAGGTTCAGATAAGAAACCCGGGTGCAACTACTGCTTCTCTTGAGGGATCAAGATTTCAGGATGCTTTTCAGCAAGTATGATCCCAAGATAGCAAGGCCCACTGCAGGACAGATACAGCAGTCATTCTGCTTCGCCTCTATGACACTGAAGAGCTTCAAACAGGTAGTCTTTGAGTGAGAGAGAGACTTTCCCCAGTTTTATTTTCCTTTCAAGAAAAAGATTTCAGTAAAACAGATGTTAAACTGCCAGCTGGCTCTAGAAGCCATACAAAACAGCCCTGCTTCTTGCTTGCAGGGGTTAAGTCAGACAGAGGGTTGTGGTCCACACCACAGGGTGTGTGAGTCTGAGTTACAGTGTTTGAACACCTAGGACAGATGGAAGTGCTGTTGTAAAGGAAACCTGCAGCTCCATGTGGCAGTCAGCAAGTTCTTCCTCATGTATTCCTATAGAAGCTGAAAGGCTTAAGTCTTTTCAAACCTACTCTACAGCCTCCTTGTTCCTTCCCCTGAAGAATACCCTGACCTTACAAGGCCCTGCTCAGGGAGCCTGGAAGCATCCCAGGAGACGTACATTGGCTTCCAAACATGCCAGCCTTCTCTGAAGCAAGGTGTTACTGTTAACCTGGGAGGTCTTAGGCAGCTGAAGACCTCTGGAGGATTCTGTTTTATCTGAAGTAGAAAAAATGGGAAGCTATTAGCAGTATTAAACTTTCAGCCAGAACACAGATACAGGCAACAGACAGCACAGGGTTATGAAGAAATAATCAGTCAGACCACTAAGTTCCTTGATCGGCAGGACTGCAAGATTAGTAGGACCTAGCAGATGTAACATGAAGGTATACCCTAAACTAGGCCTCATTGCTTGGATGTAAACAGGCAATCTGCTTTGTCTTGTTTATTGTCTTCAGCAATCGCTTGCCAGCAAACAGAAGCTGCAGTCCCCAACTAAAGAAGAAAAATAGTGCAGGAGAATTAGATCTTTGTCTTCTAGGATCTAGATAAACTCACTCAAATGCATGACGTGACAAAACGGTAATTGCATCAGCTCCAGACAGCCCCCCTCTGATGGGAATCTATGGGTTGGATCCGATTCTGTATGACTGGCAAAATGACTGAATGGTACTTTCTTTCACCAGTTTTGCTGCAAATTCTTCTTACGGAGGAGCTTGTGGTTGCAAATGAGTGGTTCAGTTAGTAAAGACGAGGAAGAAGCGGAAATGAAATGCTAATCTGTCAACTAATCCTGTTCTGTTATGGGACGTTTTCTTTCAGGATTGGCAGCCTTCACTAATCCCATCACTTCTGTGTTGAAGTGCTCTTTGAGTAGAACATGGCAACATGCTGAGCAGCATTACAGCAAAAACTGCACACTTTGAGCATCTCTTCTACATTAAGCTCTGCACACAGCAGAAAAAAAGGCGTAACACAGACTCTATTATGTCAGGAACAGACAAGAGAGGAGTGGCCTATGCTGTGTCCAATGAAATATTTTGGATATGTAATCATAGAATCACAGAATAGTTAGAACTGGAAGGGACCTCAAAGATGATCCAGTTCCATCACTCCTGCCATGGGCAGGGACACTTTCCACTACAGCAGGTTGCTCAAAGCCCCATCCAGCCTGGCCTTGAACAATTCCAGGGATGGGGCATCCACAACTTCTCTGGGCAACCTGTTCCACTACCTCACCATCCTCACAGTAAAGAATTCCTTCCTAAGATCTAATCTAAATCTCCCTTCTTTCAGTTTAATGCCATTACTCCTTGTCCTATGGCTACACTGCCTGATGAAGAGTCCCTCCTCACCTCTCCAGTAGGCCCCCTTCAGGTACTGGAAGGCTGCTATAACATCTCCCTGGAACCTTCCCTTTTCCAACCTGAACAACCCCAGTTCTCCTAACTGTCTTCATAGGAGAGGTGTTCCTGCCCTGTCATGATCTTCCTGGCCCTCCACTGGACTCATTCCAACAGGTCCATGTCCTTCCTGTGCTGAGGACTCGAGAGCCAGATGCAGTATTCTGGGTGGGGATCTATGTTGCAGTGCTCCACTGACAGCTTTTGATGAGCAATTGCAGGCACTGGGGCTGTTCCAGGGCAGTGCCAGAGTAACACTGGGATGCTTGGGGTGAAACCTAATTCTTTGGATGGAGCTAGTTGGTGAAAGCTTTCAGAAGCTTCTTACCTTTAGGCTTAGCTTCCTAACTATGTGGTTCAAAATCTGGCTTGCTATGACAGCTTTGGTTCTTCCCTTTGACTTTCTTGATGGGGAAGAACCATGAAGTTAGGAAGTTCCCAAGCAGAGCTTTGCAAGAACTGTCTCTTCCCCAACAGGCTGAAGCATGCTGCTAATGTTAGCACTTCCTAAACAAGGCAGCTTCTGCAGTAACATTTTGTTTCCGTTCACCTAGACACTCTGGAATCAGCAAAAGCAAAGCTTACCACTATTATTCTGACTTATATCTATTTTACTGCAATATTCAGTGTTCAGTTGGGGGAAGGGTGGGGAGCTTGTGGAAATGCTTAAAGAATATCTCACCAGAAAAAATATTAAACTCTTCTACCATTCTCAGTTCTTTGTGAAATTACAAAATAAAGTACCTGATTTCATAGAACTCTTTGAGATTTTAATGGAAATGGTTGAAATCTCTTCTTCCAGCTGGATGTTTCCATGCCCCACGAAAAAAATGTTTGAAACCCTTTGGCATGAAACTCCAGAGGAATTGCACTAAGGCTGGAAGAATCATATTTCAGGTGCTTATTTACACACTTTACTTAGCCTTAGATAACTGCTTAAGATTTAATTATAGTACTTACATACGAGAAGAAGCTCAAAAAAACCCCATGAACTATCTGAGAAGGTAATTCCTGCTTCAGCTAGAGTACAAAGTCGTCTTTGGTGATTAAGAGCTAGCAAATCCAGTCTACCTTTCCACATGCCCAAACCACTAGATCCCACCTGGAATTTTCAAAAGTCATTATCTCTCTCCCGTGCACCCACCCCCTTTTCTTTCCTTTTACAGGCTGTGTCTTGCTCATCTGTCTCTTTACTAAGAAAAAACACCAAAGCCACATTCCTACTAATACTATTCTTAGCTTTTTGTTTCCCCTGTGGGAGTCACAGTTCATATGTTACCACAAAACAGACTTACAGAAATTTAATTGCCAGACCAAGCTGTAGCTTGAACCAGGTTCCCAACAAGTTGCATATGATAGTTAACTTTGTTTAGCCAGGCTATGTACTATGAAGTCTAGTATCACGTTGGCCAACAGACACACAAAAATGGGAGCTGACAGGGAGCAGTGCAGTTCAGAGCTCACGATAAAGCCACATTAGAACTGGTGAGATTCCAAACATTCAGCCCACGTCAGGCTACAGCCACAATTAATTGCAGAACAAACTCCTCACTCAAATGCAAACTTCTTATTTTTTCTTCCATTTGACACCACCATTCCCGAGAATGAGCCAAGACACCTATTGCTGTGAAAACCACCTGATATTAAGCATACCAAGCAAGAGAATTCTGAAGACAGGTTATCTTCTCGTTCAGTTTACTCAGTGTAACTCAGGCTGTGAAATATTTGTGTTGTAGAAGCACAGAGGTCTATAGCTCAAAAGGATTTGAAAAGCTATTAATTTCTTACTGCTGTCCCAAGGCAGAATCAGCTGCAGGTCTATAGCTCAAAAGGATTTGAAAAGCTATTAATTTCTTACTGCTGTCCCAAGGCAGAATCAGCTGCAGGTCTATAGCTCAAAAGGATTTGAAAAGCTATTAATTTCTTACTGCTGTCCCAAGGCAGAATCAGCTGCAGGTCTATAGCTCAAAAGGATTTGAAAAGCTATTAATTTCTTACTGCTGTCCCAAGGCAGAATCAGCTGCAGGTCTATAGCTCAAAAGGATTTGAAAAGCTATTAATTTCTTACTGCTGTCCCAAGGCAGAATCAGCTGCAGGTCTATAGCTCAAAAGGATTTGAAAAGCTATTAATTTCTTACTGCT
Source organism: Thinocorus orbignyianus (assembly GCA_013400375.1). Lineage (NCBI taxonomy): Eukaryota > Metazoa > Chordata > Aves > Ciconiiformes > Thinocoridae > Thinocorus > Thinocorus orbignyianus. Next base: position 363,035 of record VXBW01002468.1, read on the forward strand.
GTCCCAAGGCAGAATCAGCTGCAGGTCTATAGCTCAAAAGGATTTGAAAAGCTATTAATTTCTTACTGCTGTCCCAAGGCAGAATCAGCTGCAGGTCTATAGCTCAAAAGGATTTGAAAAGCTATTAATTTCTTACTGCTGTCCCAAGGCAGAATCAGCTGCAGGTCTATAGCTCAAAAGGATTTGAAAAGCTATTAATTTCTTACTGCTGTCCCAAGGCAGAATCAGCTGCAGGTCTATAGCTCAAAAGGATTTGAAAAGCTATTAATTTCTTACTGCTGTCCCAAGGCAGAATCAGCTGCAGGTCTATAGCTCAAAAGGATTTGAAAAGCTATTAATTTCTTACTGCTGTCCCAAGGCAGAATCAGCTGCAGGTCTATAGCTCAAAAGGATTTGAAAAGCTATTAATTTCTTACTGCTGTCCCAAGGCAGAATCAGCTGCAGGTCTATAGCTCAAAAGGATTTGAAAAGCTATTAATTTCTTACTGCTGTCCCAAGGCAGAATCAGCTGCTCCAGTGTCATTACTGGGAGGTATTTCTCCCAATCATTCTTGAAAACTGACATCCTATTCCTAGAGTTTACCATCATCACCATTAGAAACTGTTCCCCATTTTCAAACCACAAACTTCTTCACCGCTATTTGAAAACTGACATTCCCTTACTCCAATGCAGTGCTGCAGCACTGAAACATTTCTCTCTTCCCTCCTCAGTCTCCCATTTTGGGGCTGAAAAGCCCTCAGTGTTTCACCATCAGATGTTATTTGCTGCATCCCTGAGGATTCCTACTGCTCTTTTGTGGACTTTTCCCACTGGTACCGAGCTTCTCTGCTGTCAACACAGCTCTTCAGCGGCTTGTCCAGTCACAGACTTCATGCATCCTCCTATAGCTCGTACTCCTCTCCCTAATGACATTTTTTCTAGCCACTCTGCAACTGGATTGCAACATTGCCTCTTGCTCACCTTGTAACTAACTACACCCTCCAGGTCCCTTTCTGCCAAACTTCTTGCCCATTTAGCCCTTTCCCACCTGAGCTCATTCATCCTACTGCTTCTGAGAAAGCAGAACTTTGGACTTGTCTTTATTGAGTTTTGCAATCCTTTTTCAGCACAAATCTTTAATTCATTGAGATTCTTTAGAATTCAAATCCTTCCTGAGATGTGCTCACAGCACTCCCACCTTGGTATCATCTGCAAATCTAATGATCTGTCTCTACTTTATGAAAATGTTGAGTAGTGGTGGACAAAACCCAACCTCAGCCCAACCTCTCAGAACAGTCTTCACTTTTGGTTCAACAGTTTTTCAAACTTCCTAAGTTGACTAAGGCAGGCTTATTGCTACTAACTTCACCTGCATCTCCTCTCTGATTATAAGACCCCAATCCAGTCTTTTACATCTACTTATGGTGGGAGAAATAAAACATCAGTAACGAGAGATGACACTGAAGCCATCATGCATAACTGGAAAGAGCTGCAAAGACCTGTGCCCAAGGAATTGCCAGTCCAAATGAAGAAGCCTTACTTTAAAATGGATTAGTAGCCACTGCTTCCACTTTCTTTCAGGGGTTTAGGACTTTTTATCTTTAACACTTTTAAGAAATCAAGCACTAAGGTACTAATGCAGTTCTTTCCTACAGCAAGGGACAGAGACAAAAATCAAGTAAGGGGAAAATAAAAGGTCAAGGAAAGGTAAGACATCCACTGATCACTGTTACAAAGTCTAGCGATTAGTCTTTAGGGAAAATAAAGATACTGGCACTGTTGTTTGATATTTGCACTGTAAGCAGCATTTCTTGTTTGTCTTGAGCTTTTGCATTGTGCCATGTGTTTAAGGTCTGGCTCTCCTGCAACTGTTCCTCCCTAATTTAGCATTAGAACAGCTTCTTCACACAGTTTATTCCCTGAAGTATTTAACACAATTAAAAGCATTTAAAAGATCAATGGGTAATTTTCTGATATTTTCCCATTGGCTATCTTATCTCTGGCTTTTCCTCATACTACTATTTTTGTCTGTGTAAAATCTGATAATAACTTTGCATTTGAGAGTGTCTTGAAGATCAATGCCTCCACAAAGAATAACTAAAACTCTTTGTGACCATTCCCTTGGAGTGAAAACAATACAGAAGCTATGGACATCTGATGTTTCTACGTTTTTTTAATTTAATTTAATCTATTTATTTCTAATAGCAGATTCTTTCACGTCCTTTGGTCAGTCTTCCGGTCAGTAACAGGTCACAGTGCTGGCCAGGCTGGCTCCTGGCTGCTGAAGAGGTGACCCAAGCAGCTACTCCCCTGGTCACCACTAAGGGATCAAGATAAGCTGCTCAGGCAAAGTTGGTACTTGCCAGAGGCAAGGTACATGTACAAGTAAATATCCCCACTCCAAGGGTGGATTCACCCATCCTGCATTGGCATCGGCAGTGCAGCGTTCACAGTCAAGACTGGGCCAGCGGATGCAGGAGTCAGTACGTCCCTCTCATTTACCACCACACCACTGGTCTTTGCCCCAGAGGTTTTGCAGTCTACTTTGAAGCAAGGTATGAAAGAGTATAAACAAATGGGGGAAGGACAAATGGAGATAAAAGGTGACCAGGATAATGAGAATAAGATCAAGTAATGATGCATATCTACCCTGGCCTAATTTAATGGCTACAAATCACCCTAAAAATCAACTGACCTTCCTACAGGTTCAGGGTTAATTACACTGTGTGTGGTTTAGTTTTCCTATTTTTCATCAGATTTTTCTCTTTCCTCAGAAGTGTCCCAGCAGAAGTAATTCTGAGTGGAAACTACCTGTAAAAGGCCAAAGCTTTTTACCTAGTTCAGAAAGGGAATTCTGAAAGTAGGGCAGGGGAATTCAAGGGAGGAGTGGAGAAACGAGTCATTTAGGGTGCCAGCCCAAGGAAACAGGGAATAAAATCACAGAGGAGATTGGATTAGGAGCTGGTGGTCTAAGATATTTCGGGATACAAATCCATTCCCACTCTGCTGAGCAAGAAGCATACTCCTATGCCAGGGCTTCCCAGATGAAAAATGAAGGCAGAATTATCTTTTTCTTTCCTTTCCTTTTTTTTTTTTTTCCTACCGGAGGAATGTACAGAGAAACCAAAGAGATTAGAGAGAGTAATGTCTTCAGTTATGGTGGTTGACAGGACAGTATAAGAGTAAGGGCAGAAGCCTGGGGAAGAGGGCTAGCACCATGAATTGGTGAGCCCAGTACTGCATGGAGTCCACGGAGTGGTGCTTTGCTCCAATAAATAACAAGCTTGAGACAAGGAAAGCTAAGAATTTAGAAAAGCCATAAGGTGACCCCCATCTGCTGTGACTCACCATTTAATAAAATCAAAATTTAACCTCTTCTGTAGTTTCATGTGGGTAAGTCACAATCATCTAATATAGATTCAGCTCAGCAGATCTCAACTATCATTTCTTGCTGTGAAATCATGTTATTCCAAACGCCTGACTTCATTACTATGGCAGACATATCACTGCTGTTACAGTACCTTTTTATGTGTGATATGCACACCGTTGCTTCTCTGCTCTGTTTACTATCCTTTTTTATTGTCTCCATCAGGCACAGAGTAACAAGAAACCCTACTGATGTAATTTACTCAGCTCAGTACGTTATTTTGCTAAAACATTATTATTTCATATGGCATTCCAAAACCTAAATAAATACGAGAATATTGCAATGGTTGAAAAATCAAGCTAGTTAGGTAATGTCAAATTGGCAGTCATTCAGCATCCTTCAATTACCCCCCTTGTACATATGCATTCTGGCATAGCCTTTAATTAACTTGATCATACAATTTTTTTTTCCAGTGAAAACATGTCATTAAGTACCCAGGGTGAGTGAGGACCCAGTAGAGAGCATTCTACTTTCTCCTTAATGTTTAACAGGTTTATTTTCTGTAATCCTCAAAACCCTGCTCTGAAGACAGACTAATTAATTTCTGCCTGGTTTTCTCCCGTGCCACTATAGTATGCCAGCACTTCAGAAGCAACATGTTAATTTTCACAGCAGCCTGAGGAGATGGGCAAGGAGGTGTAGGAGGTAACAATTTTCATTTTACAAGAACCAAGCCAAAACTGTGATCTTCAGTGGGGACCAAACTCAAAGAGAGTCCCCCTGTTCCCATCACACCCCATGCTGGAGGAGCATAACACACCCATCCCCAGGCTGGGCTCTGTGGGGACAGTGCACACTTCAGTCAGTGGCACAGGCACTGGGATGGGCTGGTGCAAGTCCCAGGGCACATGCCCCACCGAGCTGCCTGAGCGATGCAGCCTGCCTGCCAGAGCCCCAGGGGATGGTGTGCACCAGGATTTATGTGCATAGGATTTGTGCTTTAAAATGGCCAGACTGTTTTGGCTGAGTTTTTCCAGCAAAATCAGACTGATCTAGTGAACTGGTGGGGAAGGAGTCAACGCAGGGGCCCACATTTTATCAAAAGCTATGAAGTGACTGAAAATAGAATTTTACTATCAGGATAACCAGACAACTGTAATAACAACCTCTAATTCTAATAATGAGGAAAAAAAGTATCATGACTGACCATATCCAAAATTGAGATTGATTTTGACAGTTTGACAGCATCATTTTAATTGCTGTTCATAGTTCAGCACTTTTGTGTACCACATAATCAGTTAGCAGAGCTGCCAGCAGCTGAACACAGCTGCACTCGCACACCAGCCCAGGAAGATGGACCAGGGTGGTTTTGCCTGCTCTGGGCTGCAGATGGGCCGGCACTGCTCTGGCCATCACCACCTCTCACCAAAGTCAGGGGTGTCACCACCAGAGTCACATTAACATATTTATCCATGTGCACTGGAACACCTTGTTAACAAGGGTACAACTCAGAGCTACATCCAGCACCAGAGGCTTTCTGATGGAGAAGTCAGCCTATAGGAGTTTGAAGGACTGGCTTTAATCTTGTCAGGTGAGTGCAAGTCCACCTTGCCCAGCCTGTGGCAAAGTGCAACTACGAGGATGAAAGACCCTGGGCAGAATGTTCTTCCAACCATCGTGTTTAATCATCATAGCCTGCCACAATGAGACCCCCTTGGCACAGTGTGATTACTAAACAGCAGTAACAGAGACACCAGAGCACAAACTATTTTCTGAAGCACTGAACATGAGGTTTTTACCCAGTTACAGTGAATAGAACAGACATGACTAGGTATGAAACACAACTACTTAAAAAAATACATATGTGAAAAGCTGACAGCTCAGGCACATGTTCAAGTGATCACCAGAGTCACCTATATGCGGCAGATCTGTGCCATACGACATATGCTGTGTGTGAAGCCCTCCCTGCTGAACCTGAGATGCCTTACACTGAACCACATTGAAAATCCTGCATCCAGTGCCACTTTCTACTCCAGTAGTCAAAGACTGGAAAACCTTTGCAACAAACCTTCAGATGTCCATCTTTCAGAAACCTTCATGATCACTCTCTTTAACCTAGGGTCAAAGTCACCCTACTTTTGCAGCCCCTCACCAGGCAAGGAAGGCTTGAAGCCGAACTATACTTAGTCTCAGAGAGAAAGGGGTCAGTATAAGCTTCAAACAGCATCTCCTCCTTTCTTCCTGAAGTGGCACTGAAGCAGAGAAAACAATGGAAAACCAAATAGTGCCCAAAGATGCGCATATAGGGCTGGACTGAAAAACATTCAGATGCGTTTCTGAGTCAGAGTCAAAAACAATTTCCCCAGTTCACTGCTTTTGCTTAAGACTCATCACAGCAGCAGATAGACAGTAGCTTTCATTAAATCCTCGGTATCAACATGAGAATCAATATATCCTTAATTACAACACTCTGACTGGCATCCCCACAATATTTTCAAGGAGAATACAAAAATCTTAATCTCCACAGAACTGTACCAGCACACAGCAAACAGCCCTAGGAACAGCACACAGCACCCTGTGAGACACAGGTAAGACAAACTGTTCCACATTACAACAAGCACCAGCATATTTTAATCTTGCTCTAAAACCAGCAGAATCAGAGACATTCATTTGAAGGAATTAATATAACTAATTAGATTCAAACAGCAAGGCAATCTGTCTGCAATTCTTACCCCAATTTGCTAGCTAGCAGGTGACTGCTTGTGCTCTAAGCAAGTGCTGACTCTTACTAAGCAAAATTAAGCAATTTTCTGATTATTCTTATGGTAAGCAATTATTTAAAATCAAAAGACAATGTAGAGATTTTCTTTGGAAAGATCTGTCTGCCAATCTCTCTGAACACATGTGCTTTTTAAGCAGGCTTGGACGAAATATTTTATGTATATTGATCAAGTGACACCAACAGGCTCAGTAGAATCTTCTACTTCTGTTTTTATGAGCTGAGAATAAAGGAAGTTACATTCTGGAGAAAAGGAGAGCAAACCATGGCTACCAATATTCAAATGACAAAAACGTCTGAGTAAATTCCAGATGTAATCCATGTGTTGTGGTTTAATAGTTCAGCTCTGAGACAAAAGGCCTAAAACCTGTTACGAAACACATGCCTGCTCACATGTGTGTGTGCACACACCAGTGTGAACTACTTAAAAAAGGAAAGTCATACTTTTTGTGGCATTAGCAGCACTGGAGAAAAGTGGTGAATCTGAGCCGAGGTGGGAGAAAATTAGCAAAGGTCATCCTACACCACAGACCAAAGGTGTGATAATTTGTAGTCTTAGCATTTACAAAGAATGAGTTAAAACTGAAGAGAAATTAAACACCCACTTCACAAGCAAGTGTAATCCTTTCAAATCCTAAAAGTCCAATCACACCCTGTGTCTTGAATAATCACTAGTTTAAATCACCCACACACCTGCTATGTGAAACTTATGGAAGTCCAAGTAATTCCTAGCCCAGATCTTTCAGACAGTGATATTTATGCTGTGGTTTGTTAGGCCCTTTTACTGTTTTATTTCTTCTGACATAAAAGGAAAAATATCTGTGGCACCAGTGTTTAGCAAGAGCTATCACATGCCTCTTCTTTCTGGTGAAGGAACATAGAGGAGAACCATTTACTGTTGTGTGCACGGTTCGTGGCCACGAGCAGGCATTGCTCACTGGGTGTTTTCAGCTCTCCCTGGCTCCGGGTGGTGGGCTTGCAGGGGAGCTGGCAAGTGAGAGGCTCCCTCTCTGCTGTGCTCCAGCTTGGCTGCCTGCCCAAAGCAGGGACCTGCACGCAAAGAGAATAATCTACTTTGGCTCATCAATTTTTCACTCATTCCTTCCTCCTGGAACCAATGCTGCCTGTGCCGCTCTCCCACGCACTGCAATCAGCCTGCACTATCCGTCCATCCAGGCAGCCCTCCCAGGGGCAGGGTAAGTCAGCATCTTTGGGACCTGGACTAATTGGTCTTGGGGAATTTGCACAGCAGTGAAAACCATAAGGAGCTATGGATACTCTGCCACCACTCCAGAATTATACCCTTGAACACCCACAGGCAATTGTCTATTGCATGTTTACTTGGCAGATTTCAAATAAACCATTCGTATTTGGACGTGCCTGTGGCAAGTCTGTGCTCCCACAGAGCCACTCGCCTGTGCAAACCTGAGCCAGGCAGGTCAGCACGTCAAGTGCACACACACAAGGTGCCTGGTCACTACATGCTGGGCGTGCACAAATAGACCCACATTTTTACGAAAATCAGGCCTTTAAAGCTTTGTTTAAATAAATTGCACTAGAGGATTGTAACGATTCCATGAAAGGACAAGTGGGAAGTGGCATAAGCAGAATCACTTCAAAGAAGGTCATGCTGGAGAGGGGAAGAAAGACGAGGAAACTTCAGCCAGGGGAACCACAGCAAGGTGCTTCTCAGCAGCTGAGCCAGCTGATGTCTGCCTGCTCCTTGGGGCCTCCTGGTTGCACTCCTCAGCTGCTGGAGGATGGTCATCAGATTAAAGAAACTGAAATTGTGCTGATGCTGTCTCTGTCCTGGTCTTAAAAAGCAAGAGACAGACAGTACTTTCTAAGTACTTGTGAGCCAACAGTACATCAGAGACCCAGGGGTGCCTGCAAAGAGGACAGCCCTCTGCTTGGGGGCTCACAAAAGGTTTTTATATTTCTTCCACAGATCCTTCCACTCTAAAGCACAGAATGGGGGCAGGGAAAGAGGGATGTTAAACCACACTGGAAAAAAAATATCCAAATACACCCACCAAACACATTCAAGCTCCAGTCTTTGCAAATTAAGATTTCACATGGGAATCTGGTGCAGTGTCACCAGATCTGGCAATGGCAACCCCCTGCCCTGCATAGCTGCCCCTTATTTATCTTGCTGTGGTTTCCACTTAGCTGGGTTCCACAGCAGCAAGGATTTCAGAGTGGCTGAGAAGTGGCAGCTGGCTCTCTGCAGTGGCCAGTGTGGGGAAGAACCAGCCCGCATCACAGGGAACTTACTCAGGAGGGAAATCTCTGCCCACCAGCTCCGGGCACTTGCTCCAGTGGGAAACCTCTGCCCACCGTCTCCGTGAGTGACTGCACATGCAGGGTCAGGCAAGTATTGCCAGCGACACCTTGTCACAGAGATATCACCTATCTCCTGTGTGCAGAGAACAGCTTCTCGTGACAGTGCAAGTACAGCCATAAAGAGCTCATAACGCAAGCATTGAGCAAGAGGTTTTCAGGACACCCTTTTTTCCAAGAGGTACAAATACTGCATCTAAATCTGGTCCTAATTTTGACAACTTCTGAAGAAATTCCCCCGATTAAAACATCTCCCTCAGCTGCTGTTGTTTGTAGGGACAGCAGTGGAAAAGCATGTCTGAACGACAGGGGCAGGAGGAGCTTGGGTCCTCGGGCAGGACCCAGTTGAAGGCCAGGTCATGCCATGAGGTTTGCAGACATTCATCATAGAACAACATCATTTGCACGATTTTTCATCCACAGCGTGACTCGATGGGAAATGGGGCTGATGGGGGCAAAGTGGAGAGGGAACAAGCAAGTGCTGCAGCAGGGAGAAGGCAGTGCATGGAAAGACACAAAAGTAGATTAAAAAACTAGATTTAAAAAGACAGGAATGCCACCTGAGGGAGTCATCCAAACTCAGTGAAGGTTGGTAGCTTCCCCAGAGGGCTGAGGAGTCCAGACTGGGATTGTGGGCAAGGGGTGGTGGGTGTCAAAGCGCCGCCTCTGTCAATATGTGCAGGGTGGCCCCCCAGGGACACAAGGCATTGGAGTTTTCTTAGCTGTGGCAAAATAAGTCCCCTTGAGAGGCAAAGCTGGATGCAGTCCCCATCAGCTGCCCCAGCCCAGTGTAAAGCTGCTTTGCACACACCTGCATCCCCTTGCAATTTTTGCAAGAAGCCTTTTGACAACACAGCCTGGCAAATGCACATCAAGGCTCAGTGGTTTCTGTTGGGGGCTTTTTTTGGATTATGGTTTTTCACAAAAGCCTACCCAATCCAGAAATATGGTCATGGAAATATAAAATAAAATGAAATAAAATAAAAGACGTGGTAGCATTCTGTTCTCTAGGGGCTGCCGCCAAAGCCATGTTAGAATAGCTCCATCTTGTGGAAATCAGCAGCAGAAGTGGGAGCAAACGGTGACAAACAGGAGAAAAGCTGCAGGAAAATGCTGGCTCCTTGTCTGCCTGTGCTGGCAGTGGCTTTGGTTCCCATCTGCAGAGGTTTCCCATCCCTTCCTGAGTTTCACTCTGATTTGCAGTTTTGAATAACTACGAAAAATATCTTTGTGCAAAGCCCCTGGGAAATGATATATTTTATCTGATTTTTGACATACAGCTGTAATATTTACACAGTTACTATGTGATCATGCTCAGAGCTCACAGGAAGGCTTGGGGCTATATCGTGACTTCAAGTTCTGCCACACAGAGCTCCCTCCACTTCAGATCATCTCCCAGAAAGACTCTTTCTCCCGCTGTCATTCTCAGCCTCTATTGGTTAATTTACAGCTGCATCTGTACCTTGCTCAGCGTTCCTTTCTTGTCTCTATCATCTAGATCTTCCTCTTCTCCCTTTGCAGCTTGTTCCAGGAGCATCTGTACCACTTTGTGTGTGCTTATAAATCAGAGGGAACATCTGTACTGCAGAGCTCAAACACGTTCTCCTCTTTGAGTTTCCAGTTTAGATAAGCAACTCTTTCAATCATGAATATCAAGCAAGTACACTGCATTAAAACCATGACATTACATTTAAAAGAAATAATTACTCCCTCTTTCCTAATGCACTGTTAGATTTATTCTCCTGTTTATCCAGACTCCAAGTTTTAGCTTTTGATAACAGACTTCATCTTGCTAGTCTATGTAATCCATGTCTTGGATATTTAATCCATGTCTTGGGGGACAGGGGAGACATTAAACGGATTTCAGCATTGAGGATATGTCCTTTTGGTGCTGCTACCACTACTTAGACCTGTCGAAGAAAATACAAAATCTTTCAGGCTTAAGAGGTCTGAAAAACACCCCATGAACCATGCAAGACAGCAACAAGCCACCAGCATAGGTCACTGAACACAGATCCAATGATCTCCTCAGGTGAAACCACACTCACCTGCAAGGTGCACACAGAAATAATGCCAGGATGATGGCGTACCCCTTTGACTCCAGGGGAGCTCTGCCTTACCTTGCTGTGCTGAGGGTATTTGGAATGCCTTAGTAAATACCACCACCTCAGCACACAGGCATGAGAGCTGGAACTCTCTCCCAGGAGGTACCAGCACAAAGGCACAACAGTCCGAACTGCAGAGATTCCAGACTGCTGGCCATGATGAGGTCCGGGCTGATGGCAGTATAGAAATGGGACCTAGAAAAGAAAGGCCATAGAAAATGCTATTAACTGAAAAGCTGCACTCGGTCGTGGTTAAAGAAAGGCTCCCTGGAGTATGTGGCCAGATACTCCTCTGGTAGCGGGTAACCCACTAAACGTTACAAACTCCAACTCCTTCCCCTTCCCTTGTCTTCTTTCTGGACAGGAACTTCCCTGAGGCCCTGCTCGCTCCTCAGTGCAGGGCAGGACTCCTCCCCACCAGGTAACACGGGATTTCGTCCAGTGGTAAATGACACATTACTGTTCATTCTGTTTCGGCAGCTGAAAACCAGAAGAGGCAAACAGTAAAACTAAATAAAAGGTTAATAGGGGAGGCAAACTTTGGAAATCTCATCTTGATCAGAGGAATTTAACTTTCTGCTATTGTTCACCCTACCATCCTCCTCCAAAGAGTTTTTAAACTCATGTGTGAAAAAGACTGTTAATACACTACTATTGCCTCCCCTAGCCTGTGTCATTTAATCAGGCCAGGCAAACCCTGGCCAGGGCAGGCTTACTGCTCACAAACAGCAGCACATTGAAAGACACTGCTATCTCTGTCACACCAGCACAACTTCAGGAACTGCCACTGTGTTTATTAAAATGCTGTGCCACTGCCCAGCCTCTTGGGTTTCTTTAAGACCCACTCTTCTGCCACCTAGGGAAAATACACCTCCCATGGTGCTCTGCTGACTGACAGAGAGGTGTGCCTCTGCCCTAGCCATCACAGCTCAGACAGCACAGCAATTCACTTGCTGGCTGAAAAAACTGAATGGCCAGTGAAGCAGTGGAGCCGAGGGGACAGGGGCTGCAGTGCCAACAGTCTGCGGAGGCTGCAGAGGACATCAGGTAGAGGAAAGGGTCAAGTGTTCTGAGCAGTCAACAGCTAAAGGAGTTAAATTAGAGCAAGGAAAATACAGCTACACTGAGAGGAAAAAGTTTATAATTGATGGCAAGCGTGATTAGGCAACAGGCCCTGGTGCCAGAGGAAGCCCTGACTATCAGCCAACACTGTCCTTGCAAGACTTCGTCGTCATTGCCTGCGGAGGGATGGAGCCCTGCCACGGGAAGGAGTTGCAGAACCCACTGCTGCTCCCTTCCATTTGGGCCAGGGAGATTAGCCATGACAGGCCTCCCCTCCATGGGCCAGACAGCGTCCCAGCTGCCCCAGGAGACCATAGACCACTGCGGTATGGGCTGTCAAGCATTTCACTGCACTTTTTTTTTTTTTTTTAAAGATATTTCAAAAAGGAAGAGAAGGCTTGCTTACGGCTTTAATATGAAAGCAATCGATATTTCGGTGGAAGGGCAACATGCAAAGAATTCACGCAAAGCCAAGGCACAGTGCAAAGCTCTGATGTGCTTTCTCTGTTGGCAATGAAACCTTGCTGAAGACTGAGTTGCTCAGGGAAACACTTTCAGAAGACCAATCACCAGCCTGCAGAGAGTTACCCCTGGCAATACTGTAGGACATTTGTCCAGAGATCTTCCAGGGAGATGAGGAGTAAATGAGGCTGTCTCTGACCTGGATCTGACAAACCCATGAAGTCTAAACATCTGGCAAGCTTTTGTGAAAGAGGGACTAGCTATTCAGCATGTATATTTAAAAAGCAAACAAACAACAACAACAGCAAAAAAAAAACACATGTGAAAGCAGATGTTAGAACAAGCGGGATTTCTGAAGAGAATATCTGATGGGAGATGTGACCTGTGGCTCCAGGTCACAAGCATCTGCCATGGACAGCAGGCAGAGGAGTCATGGCTCCAGTGAGGACTGCCAAGAGATCACCCTGCATGTGCAGAATGCCTCGCTTCATTTCCATGTTGTTAGTCTTTCTGGGTGGTACGAACTTCCCCTTTCAAACCCATCCTATGGAAACAGCTCATTAGCAGCACCCAGCCACAGCCTCAGCTCCTAGCAGCCACACAAAGAACGAAACCCTGAATTTTAGCAGTGAGGTTGGTTTGTTATCCCTTCAGCAAACCAGATTAGTCAAGGAATCACGCTTAGTCAGAAAGGCAAGATCAGTGCAAGGATAGGGACTTCAGAGGCACATTTCTGAAGCATGGTGAGGACAAAGAAACAAATATTACCCTGTGGAAAAATGTATTTCAGGCATCGACAAATTCCTGACTGGAGTGTCATGGATTTTGCCTTATTTCCTAACACGCTGTTGTACCCAGCATAAGCTGATACTCATCAGCAGCATGGATGCTCATCAGGCAAAGGCCATCAGGGCAAAATGAACAGATAAGAGTTCATTAATATGAATGGGGGAAGAAAGAGGAAAGAGACTTGAGAAGTTAATTGAAGCAGTCAAAACCGTGCAGAGACATCATTTCAGGTTCCCACACCATCTGGCTGAGGATGACCTACATTTATTTTTCCCTTGTCATAGAAGTTTTGGGTTTTTCTCATCATTCTCACCCTCTCTGACCAGAGATGCAGCCTGCTGTTGCATTTCAGCACTCAAAAACCCCAGGTGAAGGAGGAGAGGTGGGTCTCACCTGCCCACAGTCTCACCCATGGCCACCCCACACCAAAGGGTCACGGAAACCCTTTCTCAGCCAGGACATGGCTTGGGACACTTCCAACCCATTTTGGACCCAGCTGCGGCACCTGGGCCATGGGTGCTCCTAACAGCATTTCTTACTTGAAGATGGGTGGAGGGGGTTTTTTTCTCCTTCCTGGAGCTCTATGCATGGTAATTAATGTCACTTAGCAACAGGACTTCTTTTTAAGATGCTTTTTTGTTATTTTAAAGCTTCTGTGCAGAAAGTTCTTTAAATAGTCTGAACTCAGACCGGCTCCCTCAGTTTGGTTCTTTATCTCTGCCTGGTTTCCTCCCATTGTGAAGTCAGTGTTCACAGTCAGCCAGAACAAACCAAACCCAACAAAAATGAAATGCGCAAAGATCAGTCCAGCCTCTCCATGCAAGGGCCGGGAAGCTCCTTTTCCCACTAGAAACTAGCTGAGGAAAGGGGAAGCTCAGGTGGGTTTTAATTCTGATTTTTTCTTGCTTCTTGAGTCGGACTTACTTATACAACCAGACTTCTCTCTCATCAGTCTAAAACCTAACATGCGAGAATGGTGCAGCACATTTTGTCAGATTCTGTGTTGCTTGGACAAAGAAAGAACAGCTTAGTACTAGTCACTGAAATCTGTGTTTTATCTTGGCTTTATAGTACTGATACAACACAAGGGGAATGAGATTACTGGGTATTTTGCTTGCTTAGCAGGGAACAGAGGCTGCAATTTTGAGATAGTCTTACAGTTGTCTCACAGAATAACAGGGGGCTCCAGCATGAAGGTCCTCTATACATCTTTCGAATTTTTGAAAAATCATCAGCTACCAGGGGAGCATAATACAACAGCAGTGGTTATACAGAAACAGTCTGCAGGAAGAGTACAGTAGATATGCCCCTTTGCAGATGAAATAGGGATGTACAAGATGTCAATAATTAATCAGTTGCTAATTCCCATCAGCAATTTCCTTCCTGCGTGGTGCCTTTGTCCTGACTATTTTTGGTTTGCATTTGGTAGGACTTCACATGGCTTGGCCTGCCCCAGCCGCCGCCAGCCCAACTTCCTGGCCAGCAGGCACGGCGCAGGATGCAGACGTCAGGGCCAGGAAGCACAGCATCCCCCTGGCCCCTAGCAAGCTGTGATCATCAGCTGAAAGTTTGTTCAGCCTACCTACTGCAAACATAGCACTGATGCCCCACCAAAGCCCAGGGGTTCCAGGACCTGGCACAGCAGCAGGTCTCTGGCTGAATGCCTTTGCCATCAACCTTTTTGAAAGCTGCCTCAAATAAAATCCACATGAGAACAATCTATCCATGGAGAGGTGGCCAGAGGAGTACTCCCTGTGTTTGTTTGGGATGTTTTTATATGCAGTGGTCACACTCTTTCTCAAGGGGCATCCAGGTCGCTAGTATGCAGGTGGTTTGCTCATGTCATGGAAATTTCAGTTTGAAGCTGTGGTGTGCTTTCAGCATAACCTTAACCCTCAGTGCCAGAGGACAGAAGTTGCTGGTTTGGTCCTGTGCCAAGGAACTGCAACAGAACAGAGGAAACGGAATGCCTGAGGTAGGGGGATGCTGCAGCCTGGCCCCCGGATGCTCGAAAGCTGCACCACAGGGGCTGGTGCCCAGTTGTGGAGGGCAGCACAGGCTCAGTCCCACAGCTCCTGTCTGTCACAACCCCTGAGGGCAGGCAAAGGGACATTGCTCACATGCACAGAGAGCATGGGTTGGAGAGCACATCTGGCTGCTGTGCCCTGCCCTCACTTAAGTTTTCAGAAAGATGAGTTGCTGCAGCAGAAAGCAGAGGGGAATCACATAAAGTCTGGTAAAGTCTAACATTTTTTTATAGCAGCTTTTTCCTCTCTGCAGGTGATTTACACTCTTGCTGCAATACCTTTTCCTCAGAGCACAGGCTGATCTCACAGCACCACCTGCAATGGCAGAAAGTCCATGCAGGTTTTCCTGCTGGAAAATGCAGGTTTGTGGCAGGACAGGTCAGGAGCTCCCAATCCTCCCCAACTGCTGTGTCTCCTCCAGGAGCACCAAGCAGCCACAGTCAGGAAATGGTCACAGCGCAAGTCTCATTGCCTCAAGGCAAACCCCAGCCCAGGCTCTTAAGATCCAGCATTTAAAGCAATCATTTGGGTTCCTATCTCTTGTCTGTGTTACCTAAGAAAACAAGAAACAAGGGAAATCTTGAAATCCATACTTGAAGGAAATGGCTGAAAATTATTTTAATTCTTTGATCCTGCATAGACAAGTATTTTGAAAACTCTGCTATGTGGTGTTTCCAGTCCCTTCTTCTTCAGAACTATGGGAAGACCGAGAGATTGATATGATTCATCTGTTTAATAAGTGACAATTACTATCTTAAAGGAATTCTGAGAGTACAGAAGTCTGTTTAATATATATACACAATTCATTGCACTTCTTTTTTTTTTTTTT
>VXBW01002468.1:379329-392054 GCA_013400375.1 Thinocorus orbignyianus
AGCCTCTGTTCCTCCTGCTTATCTCAGAAATCAGTTTAAAATAGAGAACTGCTGGGGGGGACTTTCTGATTGCAGGTCAGTGTGGCTTGCTTATGGGATGGCACAGTGTCAGAGGGGCAGTGCTGGGGAAGCAATTTGCTTGGCTCTCAGCAGCATTCGGCATCTCACAACTGTTCAGTGACAAGCACTGTCACACTTAAACCCATTAATACAACTGCTGTTCACACTCTTTAAAATTTCCCATCACCAGGGTAGGAGGAATTTCCAGCAAACACATAGAGAGTAATATTGTGATGAGAAAAATACTCTCGAGGACAGTCTCCTAGTGACCTCCGTGGTCTGATAGCTCCCCTGAATGTGGTGATGGAGAAAGCATCCACCCAGCACTTCGGAAAAGGAAACACTGTCACTAAAAGCAAAAGCATGCAGAAAAGGAGCGTTCCCCCTGTTTAGCGTGGGAGATGAATCAGCTTGCAAGGGCCCTGGGTGCTAAAGCCATGATGGCAGAGATGCTGCAGCCTGGTCAAGCCTGATCCCACAGTGGGTGCCCGCTGCAAAGCCCCCTTCCCGCACAGAAACCCCATCCCACTAACCACTACCATAAACTCTTACTCCTCCCCATTCACTCCTTTACAAGTACAACAAGCTAAATTAATCAGATAGGTACACGTAATGAATAATTCAGACACCTCTAATCATAACTCATTTTTACTAAGCTCAGCAATTGCTTGTGCACATGGATGAGAAGAGAATCTTCAGCCACCCGATATCAATTTCATAATGAATTCATTAGATGAAATTGAGGCAGGCCTTGGAATTCATTATCTGCATCATAAAGCTTCCTGTTTCCTCAAAAAGCACGCCCTCCTCCCCACAGAATAAATAAATAAATAAAAATTCTAGAGTTACTTATACCCCTTTTTGTCACATGTAAATTCCACAAAACTTAGTAACACATCTGCACTGCAGGAGACGCAGGATTAGTGCTGACTGATATCCCCTCCTGATTTAAAAGAACTTTTCTTCCAAAACAACACGTTCATCTTAAATTTGAGGTTTCTGATACAGATGGCTTGAGGAAGTATCCTTGCCACCAATGCTCGTAGCCTGCCAGAAGCAAGAGACAAGGTGCAAGTGTTAATCTAAGCCTCTGCCAGCCAGAAAAACACAGAGGGGAGGGCTGTGACACAATGAGCTTTAGCCTTTGAGCTTTAACACGAAAAAGAGCAAATAAACATGGAACAAGCATCCCAATCAACAAATTCCTCTGACAGTTTTGCTACCAGCTGCAGGGGGAGGAGGATTTCCAGTAAATACAGAGCTGGCTGCCACCAGCAGCAACTGAACACTGGGGAGCCTTAGGCAAAGATGCAAAAAGGAGTCGGTTCTCCTCCGGATTTTGCTCCTGCCCCACTGACAGCTCCTCTCTCCCCAGTCACCTGCAGGGATGAGCACAGAACAGCTCAGCTGAAACCCAACAGACACACCAGCTCCAGGTACCAGCACAGCTCTGGCCTTCATCCCCTAGTTCAGAGACAAAGCCTGATTGATTTTACTTGTGTCCTTGGCACCAGAGAAGCCCAGACGTCCTCGTCTTCCTGGGAGTCAAGCTTGTTGCCCTCCAGATGGCATCTTGATTGCTTGAAGCTTCACTGATTGAGTTATGGGGGCTGGATAAGTTCTATGGTTCAGCCCACCTGGGCTCTCCTTGTCATGCCAGGGTAGCTTCGCCAAGCCCGGGATGTTGACATCATGCCTTTCTCTACGAGGTGGTGAAGAAAGACTGCCAGTTAGGCCTGCCAAAAACAAAGTTATCAAGCTAATAACTCAGCCATTTAAGAAAGGGGGGGAAAAGGCAGGTTGAGCTGGCTGGTGAGAACCTGGGCAGAGGACCAGACGCTTCCTCACTGCAACTGCCACTCGACTGCATGTCTTAGATGTAGCTAGAAATATTGTCCACCTTCAGAAAACTAATCGTTACCTGTAGTCTAAACACCGGTGGGAAAGAGTTCATTTTCAGATTGGACTATTGCTTTACTGTTTCCAGAGAGAGGAGCAAGTTTCAGCATTCTGATTCTTTTTGCAGCTATATAGGCACAGATCTTGGTCCTATTTTCAGTTGTTTTACAAGTTCTTGTGATTTTCACAAGCCATACACCAAATTTCACCTCAAACTTTCTATTGCATTAAATTCCCCTTCAGTGAGATGCTACCTCATATTTCATATTGAACTAACTCCCCTGTACTTAAGTGGGGAAATTTCACTCTACAGAGGTATTAAGACTGGTTTCTCCCGCTGTGTGTTTTTAAAAAAATCTGTTCTGCCCCAGAAAAGTATCAGTGCAGAATCATTTGACTATATGTAAAGCAGGGATGTTCCTCTTTCATTCCAAACCTGCTGTTCTGCCCACACTGAACCTGGGAAGTAAAGCAAGCGTTTCTTCTCCTTACGACTTCCTTTCTAGCTGACTTGCTCAGTTTGTCTGGTCCTTGCTGTCCTGTTACACTTTGATTAAGGGAAGATAGCACAAGATCATCATTTTAACAACCTGCCTCACTCCATAATGGTCTGTGATTTATACTTTTTTATTTTTACAACGCTTGCCTGTGTTAGCTGCAAAGCATCCAGAATCGCTGAGATGATGTGCAGAGAGGTAAGTGACAGCCACCGGTCCCTCTCAAGATGCAGGAGCCATGTGTGTAGAGGGTCAGTCTCTGGCGAATAGTTGACAGATGTCTGACTGTTTTTAGCTCCAGAGGGGCTTCTCTCAGGGGGATTTGAAGGCCTTTATTGAAGAAATGAGGTGGGTGCATTGAGGTGTGGTCAGGGACATTGGTCACTGTCCCTCCTCCTTCTCACACCCATATGTCCGTGCACCCTCATGTGCCTTCCTGTCACTGCTGCAGAATTTGGGAGCTCATCAAACCAGCACCATGCTTCACCTCCCAGAAAGCTGGAAGGATGATCAAGTTCCACAGGGATGTTTAGCAGATATCAGAGCTAGACAGAGGACAGATGTAAAGACAGAAGGCACTGGGGAGACCTTATAGCAGCCTTTCAGTATCTGAAGGGAGCTTACAGTAGAGATGGAGAAGAACTCTTTGTCAGGAACTGCAGTGATAGGACAAGGGGTAGCAGTTTTAAATTGGAAGAGGGGAGATTTAGATTAGATATTAGGAAGAAATTCTTTACTGTGAGGGTGGTGAGGCACTGGAACAGGTTGCCCAGAGATGTTGTGGATGCCCCGTCCCTGGAAGTGTTCAAGGCCAGGCTGAATGAGGCTTTGAGCAACCTGCTCTAGTAGGAGGTGTCCCTGCCCATGGCAGGGGGGTTGGAACTTGATGATCTTTAAGGTCCCTTCCAACTCTAACCATTCTATGATTCTATGATATCTGCCTCGTTCTTCAGCTCTCCATACAGGAATTTATACACTGTGGTGGGATTATGGTTTCTACTTGTCATTTGGTCAATGTGCAATACTACAAGGGAATAGGAAGAAAGTATCAAGGTTTTTCCAGGATCAGGAGAAAAAGCTGATCCATAAGATTTTAATTTTACTTTTTCAAAAGGGGAGACAAAGAGGGAAAAAAACAAGCCTTTTGATTGAGGGAAGAAACACCTTGGAAATACAGCTTCGTGTAGCCCACATTTGGGACTGACAGAAAATTCCTCACTGAATTAAACATACAAATCCCTGAGCAGTCTGAGCCTGACACCGGGATCCCACAGGGAACAGTTGTTCCTCAGCTCCATGCCCTGAAGCATACAGAGAGAGCTTACTGACTGGTTCATTTGAATGGTAGAATACAGAGACGCTGTTCTCATTTGTACTGGCAGCTAAAAATTTTTGAATCAGTTTTAACCGCACATCACAGCAGCTCTTTGCTTATGGTTATCAAAAGAACCAGCTCTTTTAAGTCTGTGTTTTGCCATTTCTATAGCTACCGGTGCTGTGTTATTTCAGTGCTTCCAGGCTGAAGCCAAACCCCGATGGTACCACAGGTACTGGGCTGGCCTTGCTGCCCAAGGTGCCAAGACCCCAGCCGTGGGCAGCACCGTCTTGTCCCCCTGTGCTGGTGCTGGAGCCAGTGCTGTTCCCCCACATGCCAGGGAGGTGGATGAGAGGGGAGCCTCACTCCCCACTCACATGGGGGGATTTCATTGTGACTGACCCTTTCCACTCCCTCCCGGCTCTGCTGTGCCACTGCCAGCATCTCTCTGCTCCTACAGTTCAATGGTGGCCGTGGTGCTCCCCAGCACCCTCCAGTAACTACAGATGTGGAAAGCATGTGTCTGTAGATGAGGAAGAAAGCATTCTCCATGTGCAGCTTGTGGATTGCAACAAACAGGATCAGAGAATTTTCATGGTTGGAAGGGACCTCTGAGATCATCGAGTCCAACCAACTCTTTCCAAACACCGCTCTTTCCCCTCCAGAGGGGTTACCAGGTCCCTGTGTCGCCCGCTCACCTCTCTGGAGGTGCAGAGACATGGTTTGGTCTCACAGTCCTACACAGATGGAAAGACCCAAACATCGAGCTCTGTTCCCCGGGGCCCTCACATGTGCACCTCAACAAAACCCTGGGGAGCCATCTGCTTGTCACCCCACAGGGCTCCCACCAGCACTGTCCTCTGTGTGTCACAGACTCCAGCACATTTCTCACCACCACCTGTGCTTGTTTTCTTTGGGCTCACAGAAGAGCTTTGAATCTCATTAAAATGGTCAGATTGGCCAGCTGTGTAATACTGGCCTTAACTACCCTGCAAGCAGAACGTCTCCAGGCTTGCTGGCAGGATATTGCCAAAGCTGCAGCCCCCACGCAGTCCTGGGGACCCGGTCCCTCCCAACCTGGCCCTGTAACCACCAATGGTTTTCTCTGGGAGCAGGGCAGGGTGAGGATCTGCTCTGGTTGCCTCCATGCTCCCCATGGCGGCTCGGCAGCAGGGACAAGTGTGGTCGTTTGAGCATCTTCGCCACCTGGAGCAGCTAGATCAGGCTGTCCTAGGGCAGTGTTGCCCAGCACTCCCTAGTCCCAGGCCCTGGCTGACTTTCATGCAATCTCCAGGCAAAGGCAGGTCAAGCACGTTTAATGAACTTCCCCAGTATCCACAGAGTAGGTTCCTCTACGTAATACATGGATTTGTTTCCAGTTAAACTGAAAAGCCTTCACAGAAATTTTAAAGACTCAGCGAACCAGCTGTGTTCTTTGTCTAGCCTGAGCTAAAACTTTCCTGCCACCATCTCACTGCAGCCTGTAACTCCACTTCAGATCCAATTAATTTGGACGTGTTCCTTCTAGCAGCATTCCCAGCCCTGCTCTTTTTTACCTCCTCTCTGCAAGGGTTTTTTTTTAAGATTTTTCTCAGAATTAGCTCTGTTACGAGACTCATGAAATTCAAAATTTAAAACTGCCTTGTGGGGACTCTTTCTTAGAGATTAATAATTCATTCAGAAAAGTAAACAATCCTCATATGTGCTACCTTTGATAAGAAAGCACTACAGATGAGACACACTTCAAATTAGTACAAGAGAGATTCTAGGCATTCATTTTAAATACACATTTCACAAAACCCCAGGACTGCGTATTGCAAGCCTGCACTAAGACTTCCTAGGGTTCTGGCTGCTATGTTTTCAAATAATTCAAAATGCTGTTTGTTTTTTTTGCAATGTCATAATTTCCTATTTATATTCACAATACATAACTCTTGCAGTTTCAATATATTTTCCGCAGATTACAGTAAATAAAAGCTATAGCTGTGAAGGTTTAGGACTGAAGGCGATTCCTGAAGAACTACCTGTCACAACCGAATTCCTTGACTTCAGCTTCAACGTGCTCCCTTCCCTTCAGAATTCAACTTTCTCTGAGCTGAAATCTCTTCTCTACTTGGACTTAACAAGGTATGGGAGAACATCCTCACTCTTGCACATCAGGTTTGTCAAAACCCCCTGCCTGAAGTCAGCTTCTGGAGCACACCAGACCAGCATCTCCCTGCCTTCACAGGGAAACCACCCAAGTGCTTGCAGACAGCTGTGAAGTATTCTGCTAAGCAGAGATTGATATGCTTGGGCAATATCTATGCTTCTCCTCTGTTGACAATCATTTGCAGGACAGTGGGTGAAATATGTGTTTTCTACATATTACTGCTGTTTAGACAGCAGGGACAGCAAAGTCACTAAGGTAATTTTTAAATTCAATTTTCTATAATGGTGTTGTTCCATAAAATCTAGAGAAAGACAAGCGTGGTCCTTGTAAATGCCTGGCTTTTTCTATAGGAAAAGAGGTTTGCACTTTATTAGCTGGGCACTAAAAACCTCATGTCTCCCTGACTTCTACAAATGCCTCCACACATTCATCATTTCAGGGTACAATTTTCTTCTCACCGGGACCCTGTATTTCAATGGGAGTTTACAAATACCAGGCAATCATCACTGGAAGAGGAAGGCACTTTTACCCTGGTGAAGGCAATTGATTATAAGTTCTTACAGATACTAAGTGTGGTGTGGGTTATCACATAAATGGGGAGAACTTTGTGAGACAGACCACTGAAGCTGGTTTCTGTTTCTTTCTCCAGGTGTCAGATCAACTGGGTGTATGAGGGCAGCTTTCACAGCAACAAGCAGCTGAAGACAATTGTGCTGACGGGAAACCTACTCATGTTTCTGTCTGACATGGCATTTGCTGGCCCACAGTCCCTAAAGCAGCTTATCTTAACACAGACAGGAATAACCAGTATGTCCTTTATTCCTATGGCAAATCTGGACAGCTTGGATACCCTCATCTTGGGCAGCAACCACATCTCTTCGCTGCAGCTTCCTCCCAACTTTCCCACAAAGAACCTCAAATACCTTGACTTTCAAATGAACAACATAAGAACAGTTACAGCAGAAGATGTCCGTGTTCTGCAGAAGACCAGCAATATAACTCTCAACTTTAAAGGTAATGACATCATACACATTGAACCTGGAGCTTTCCAGTCTCATTTCTACAGTTTGGACTTTGGGGGCTGCGCTGACATCCCTGCAGTCCTGGTGGGCCTACAGAACTCCACAGCCCAGACCCTTTGGCTGGGGACATTTCGTGGTGTGGAAAAGGTGCCCTACATAAGCCCAAATGTTCTACAAGGCCTCTGTAATGTCTCTGTCAAGGATCTCTATCTGCAGCTACGGCACTTCAGAAACCTAAATGCTGACACATTTCAGTGCTTGACCAGACTCCGAAAGCTGGACCTGACTCAAACCCACATCAGTGCATTACCCCCTGGCATCAGTGGCATGGACTCACTAGCAGAATTAGTTCTCAATGTGAACTCCTTTGAGCACCTCTGCAACATCAGCTCTGCCGCCTTCCCCTCCCTCACCCACCTCCACATCAAGGGGAACATGCAGCTCCTGCAGCTGGGCTCTGGCTGTTTGGAGAAACTAGCAAAGCTTCAACACCTTGATTTAAGTAAGAATCATATTCAAAGCTTTGACTGCTGTAGCAAAGCACTGAGAGGTTTGACCAGTCTCCAGTACCTGAATCTAAGCCACAACATAAAGCTCCACCTCCAAGACGTGCTCAGTAAGGACAGTATTAACCTAGAGCTGCTGGACTTGGCATTCACTCCGCTTCACATCAACACTTCGCAGGGGCCTTTCCGAAATTTACATCTTTTGCAAGTGCTGAATCTTTCCTCTTCCCACATTAACATTAGCATTCAGCATCTCTTTCAAGGCTTGGAAAACCTCATGCTCTTGGACCTTAGTCAAAATAACTTTGAGTCAGGGGTTGTGCTAAAGGACAAACTGTTCCAACAGCTATCCAATTTAGAGGTGCTAATTTTATCATCCTGTGAACTGACAGCAATAGGTGGCCAAGCATTTCACAGCCTCAAGAAGTTACACCATGTTAATCTGAGCCACAACAAACTTATTGCATTCAGCACAGATGCATTTTCAAACCTCGAGAGCATCTATCTCAATTTTGGCCACAACAGGATCCATATTGTATCACATGATGAGCTGGTCTCTCTAGCTGGCCGCTGCGTAATCAATTTAAGTTACAACCCTCTGGACTGCACCTGCTCCAGTATTGGTTTTATCACCTGGTACAAGCAGAATCTGAATAAAATTGAAGACCCTGAAGGAACTAGATGCTCCGAACCCGCACTGCTAGCTGGGGCTCAGCTGGCCACCGTCTCGCTCTCCTGTGGGATCAGCACAGCAGGAATCATTGCAGTTGTCCTGGCCATTTTATCCTGTGGTGCCATCTTCATTTGGGGTGCTTGCTATTTCAGGAGAAATTACCAGCAACTATAAGTTTATGATGGAGATACAGAAAACATGTACAGCAACTGTATTAGGATGAAAGACAACTTCCTCTTTGTGTTTGTGATCTGTATATTCTTAACTTTCATAATATCCTTTTCATTTGTTTGGTTTGGAACTTTTAGAAAAGTAATGAATTTTCTTTTATTTGAGAACTGTAAAAATAAACTATGAACTAATCCATGAAACACAAGTAACTTCTCTTACAGAGAAAGTACATCTGAACTCAATGTTAGCCCTGGTGTCCCAGCTACCAGGGCTAATGCATCTATAAAGGGAAGGGCCAAGGGCCAAACCACCACAACTCTCAGTAAAAAATGAACAAGAGTAAAAAAGGCAAAACAACCAAACCCTGACCCTCTATTAAATGCCCTTGAAAAACAGTGCTGTTAAGAACTGGCAGCAGTTTACTCTGCTCTGCTAAAAAGAAAAAAAACTTTCTGTGAAGAATAAGACACAACACTCAGAGTCACATAAGACCCACTCCTTTGGGACTGACAGAAACATCCTGTATGACCTCTCTGATTTTCTTAAAATATTTTTGATCTTTAGAATGTTCCTGACCATTGAACCTCTGTCTGTCTGCCTCTCACCCCAGGGCAGGCCCCGCCCCTGTACTCTTTACTCCAGGGTTAGCAGGGCCTGCCGCACAACTTCAGCTTCAACCACAAAACTTGTAGATTTTGTCAGGAATCTGAAGGTGCTTGGCACGATCCTTGCTTGCACAGGGGAAAAAAACAGTGTCAACAGCTTTGAGACTCCTTTGTGGCAGCCCAGAGTAGGCTCTTTCCTGCAGCAGCAGCAGCCCAGGAGAGAGATCCAGAGACGGCAAAGGGGGTGACGCAGTGGGGAGCAGCAACCTCCTCCCTCGGGGGCTCCTGGTGCTGACAGCTACTTCATGGTGCTCCTGGCCTGCGTCCCTGGAGTGAAGTCAGACTGTCTTTGCTCAGGCAGGAAAAAAGACAGACTACCTGTTATTTACTTTTGCTAAGCAACCAAATCCCTTCTTCTGCCATCACATGTGAATAAACCCAGTGGCAAGACAGAGTACGTACATGTGACCAAGAGTCTGATGGCAGCTTGCCATGCCTTTGCATCTGCCCTGTGTTACCATGGAGTGATTTATGGCACCAGTGTTTTAACAGCAGGCTAATCTTGACATACAGACACAACCTTCTCAGAAGATACAATCCTTTTGTCTCCACATCAGAGCATGTGCCGCGTGGAGTCTCACCCTGTCCCAGCAAGGCTCCCCAGTGTGTGTTAAGCCATGAGTTGAGGTTGGTCACCAAGACACAGAAGGTGAGCTCTCTCTAACATACTTTCCACGTGGGGCTCCATGTTCAGGTTGAGCTCCTGCCTCAAAGGCATTTCCTCAACATTTTCCTCTGTGACATGCTGGCTAGCTAAGATTTCAGAGATTCCTGCAGGACTAGAAAGCATTTGCTCATTTCTGAAGGCACTGCTGACAACAATCGCTGATCGATCTTCTCTGTCAGCAGAGGGCAAAAGTGTGACTAACACAACATGGATTCTTGCAGCTTTCAGTTGCCTTCGCATCATGTGCACTGTCTGCCTAACCCCACAGCTTGTCCTCCTCCTGCCTTTGTAGCTGTGTGCTGCCCAAGGGTGTGCAGGGAGAGACATTTGAAGTTTCTTCTCCATTTGCCTATAACCACTCCCAGATTTTGGATACCAGGATACTGTCTCTCCTCACAACTCTCCCGATTGCTGATCCATATTCACAGTTTCTGTAGCTGCTGATGCTCGCTTCACAGAAACCTCCTCCTGATCCCATCCGCAGGCACTCTGCTCCAGCTGCAGAGCACCACATCTGCACAGTCTGCCTGAGCCAGAGGAGCCCATCCACAAGGACTGCTCTAAGGGAAAGAAACGTCACTGAGCAGACCATGCTGCCCAAGGCAGGGACTCCTTGGCTCATCCTTGGGAACAAGGCAAGGATGGTTCTGAGGTCAGCCCATGGTTCAAGGCACATTTTCCCACACTCTGCAAATCTGACTGGTTAAATGAACGACCCCTGACAACTGCATTATCTAACAATCCATCATGAACACCAGTATGCACACCATGCAAGAGCATTTCTTTCATTGTTTCCCTCCTAAATTTGTGGGTTCAGGAAAGCAATAAACAAACAGTGAAGTTAAAAGGGAGCATGATGCAGTTGATAGCTTGGGATAGGTGCAAAATAAATTGCTGCAAGTAGCAGGTGGTAACTGCAGAAGATCACAGATATCAGCAACTTGAGGGGAAAACTGCATGTTGGGCTGATGCTTTCTGAAATGCCTCGTTTGGATAGAACATAGGATTTCAACGCCACTGGTTTCTGAAAAGCCACCTTGTGTCATGGTGTAGGCTCATGTAAACTTCAGTCAGCTAAACCTGAAAGATGGCTGAAGACGTGAACTGGTGGAATGCGTTCTTGTCCAATATATATTCAGAGTATTAAGTATAGACTTTCCTGTAACGCATCCCTTTCCCTCTGCCCAAGTTGTTTTTGATTACAGTTATCTTAATCTGTTGTCATCTTAATGTTCTCATTGATTTATTTTACAGTGTCATCTCTGTTTTCTTCTTTGCCTGCAAATTGTCATCCATAGGACACCAAGTAAACAACAGTGTTGAACCACGTACACTGTATGTTTCCGGATGCACAAATCCTAAAGACAGAGAATAGTTATTCTGAAGGAAAATTCATACATGGCTATAATACACTAAAATGTCCAGATTATGTATTAAACTTTTTGAAGTCCAAAGATATAGTCTTCTGGGATTACTTAGCTAGGATATAAAAGAAACAGTAGATTTATTTTTCTTTAT
Source organism: Thinocorus orbignyianus (assembly GCA_013400375.1). Classification (NCBI taxonomy): domain Eukaryota; kingdom Metazoa; phylum Chordata; class Aves; order Ciconiiformes; family Thinocoridae; genus Thinocorus; species Thinocorus orbignyianus. The sequence continues at coordinate 390,475 of VXBW01002468.1, forward strand.
AGAATTGTTTACCCAGTCAAGCTCTGATCTGATATAGTCCTTTGTTTCCAGTCAGGCCTTTTCTCTCTTATTTTTTCAAATACAGCTGGGAAGCCAGCACACAGAGAAGGGAATCGCCTGAGGTGGATGGTGCCTAATAGGACTGAGCTTGCCATCACCCTGGCTCCCAGGCGACAGGTGTCACTGAAGTTGTGGTACAACACAAAACTCCAAAATAAAATTTGTTATCAGTATTTACGCAGAGAAACAGTTTGAGCAGATTTTAGCTCACGGGTCACATTTCAGAGACTGGTAAGCACTTACCTTTGTTTCAGTTGGACAAACCAAGAACTTCCTTCCCTAACTGTGCTTATCCAAGATACTATCAGTAAGATGCAAGTCAATTTTTTAAAGCAGGTATTACTCTGAACAGGATGGTTGAAGAGGCCCATTTCTAATTCTGTCAACTTAAAAAAAAAAAAAAAAAAGATATCCTAATAGTGATGCATCATTTAAGAACTTTCTCTCTTTCACTACTTTTGTCTGTACCCGGAAAAAGAGCAGGCAAGATCCCTTCCCAACCTGTCACTCACACCACACCTCCGCAGCTGGCAAATACAACTGAATCACAGAATGGCTCAGGTTAGAAGGGACCTCAAAGAACATGGAGTTCCAACCCCCCTGCCATGGGCAGAGACACCTCCCGTTAGAGCAGGTTGCTCAAAGCCTCATCCAGCCTGGCCTGGAACACTTCCAGGGATGGGGCATCCACAACTTCTCTGGGCAACCTGTTCCAGTGCCTCACCTCCCTCACAGTAAAGAATTTCTTCCTGGAAAGATGATAGAATGGTTTGTCCTGGACAGCATCTCAAAGCATCTGAAGGAAAGAAAACCTATCACAAGTAGTCAATATGGATTCATCAAGGGGGAATCATGTCTGACTAATGCGATAGCCTTCTACGATGGCACGATTGGATCAGTAGATGACGGGAGGGTGGTGGACGTTGTCTGCCTTGACTCCAGCAAGGCTTTTGACAGTCTCCCACAGCATCCTCACAGGTAAGCTTGGGAAATGTGGATTAGATGAATGGGCAGCGAGGTGGATTGAAAACTGGCTGAAAGACAGAGCTCAGAGGATCATGATCACTGGCACAGGACCTAGTTGGAGCTCCGTAACAAGTGGGGTCCCACAAGGGTTAGTACTGGTTCCAGTCCTCTTCAGCATTTTCATCAATGACCTGGATGAAGGGATGGAATGTACCCTCAGCAAGTTTGAAGACGATACAGAACTGGGAGGGGTGGCTGTGTCACCATCCAGCGAGACCTGGACAGGCTGGAGAGTTGGGCAGAGAGAAAACTGGTAAAATTCAAAAAGGGCGAGTGTAGGGCCCTGTGCCTGGGGAGGAATAACCCCCTGCACCAGTACAGGTTGGAGGTTGACCTGCTGGAGACCAGCTCTGAGGAAAAAGACCTGGGAGTCCTGGTGGACAACAGGATGACCATGAGCCAGCAATGTGCCCTTGTGGCCAAGGCGGCCACTGGCATCCTGGGGTGCATCAAGAAGAGTGTGACCAGCAGGTGGGAGGCTATCCTGCCCCTCC
>VXBW01002468.1:392541-403951 GCA_013400375.1 Thinocorus orbignyianus
TGGACTAGATTATCTCCAGAGGTCCCCTCCAACCCCATATCATTCTGCTGATATGACCATTTTCATGGCCCTCCACTGGACTTGTTTCAAAAGATCCATGTCTTTCCTGTGTTGAGGGCTCCAGAGCTGGAAAAATTAAATTCTTCTCTCCCCCTAGCAGATGACATCCTTCTCCAGTGCATCTCTCAGATATCGTCTTGCCCCTGTACATAACCCACATCTGCATTTTGAAGGGCTTGTTGTGTACTAGGAATTACCATGTTATTACCATCATTTTACTCTGCAGTCTTCTCTTCCTTATGTTCCCCACTCTTTGCAGGTTTAGCTATAACCTGTAGCATTGCTTCCTACCCTTGGTTCATTCAAATCCATCCCTGACAGATGTTTGGGAGATCAAGCTACTCAGTGCTAATTGATTACTGTACTACAGTCAGCAGAAAGAAAAATTATCACTACCTGTGACTAACAGTCTCTACTGCGTTCCTGTCCCCTAATTTACTCTGAGCTACCATGTGAATCCAAGTTTGACATCCCTGCTAAGTCTTGCAAGCTACTTCAAATATGAGGTCTGAGACATCAGAAAACCACTGAGCTCAGTGCTGACAAAGGGAGCCCACCTTTCTCAGACCAGGAGCACATCCTTATCCCATGTGAAGTGCAGTCTCGTCTTACAACAGCAGAAGCATGACAAGCCATGCAAAAATGTAATACCGGTAGCCTTCCTCTCCTGATTTCTTCAACGCAGATCTTTTACACCACTTCCTTCCCTCTGGCTATGCGGGTTTCCGTGACTCCCCTGCCAGAGGCGATCACTGCTGCCCACAGCCAAACAGCAGAGCAGTTAGATTCAGAGTCAGCCCTCAACTCCGGTAATCTCATTTCCCTGTGCTTCTGGGACTCACTGCACCCCCTCCCAGACCACCTGCCTCCTGCCGCGCTGCAGCCAGCTGGAAAGGGTGAGGGTGACCTGAAGCTTCTCCTCACCTATTGGTTTCAAAAACAAGAGCGAAGCAGCAAAACTGATACTGTCACACTGCTGCACTTGGTTTTGGACAGAGGAAAAACAGAGAATTGTAAAACATGAACAAAGATACCCCTCCCACTGGGCAAACAGTTGCTGGCATGTGCCAGCTGGCTGCGCAGAGCTACCAGCAATGGAACAGTAAAGACACACATATTTTAATAGACACTGCTCCTCTGCAAGAAGCAGAAAGATGAAAATAAGAGGAGCAATAACCCTGTCCTGTTGCTCCTCCTGCCAAAAAGGATTTTTCTTCAAAGGCGCCACTGGGTACTAAAATGCTGTGCTCATCTCCCCTGCCTGGGTCACAGCCTCTATAAAATACAGATTGTCCTGCTGTGAGCCAAAAAGATTAAAGGGAGATTTGGTGACCCTCAAGAGGCAGAGACATCAAAACAGAAGAAAACGTTGCACTTGCTCCAGAAACTTGTTAAGGCTCAAAATTTAGCACGAACTAAAAAAATCAAAGATTCTTCATTTTAGGAAGGAACACAAAAACATACTGGCCTATTGTAATGAATATTGATACATGTTTTGGAAGGAAGGTTTAAATGCCATGTTATAGCCTGCTGCCATCGGTAGCTACCAGTCCGGATACATGGTCCATCATCACCATGTGCCTCCCCAAACAACAGCAGAGCAGTAGTTCCAGCCACTGTCCCAGACACAACGAGGTCAGGTCTCCTCCATCTCCAGACTAGAATTCATTTCCTCATGGAAAGTCCTCAGCCATCACATGCCTTAAAGGGTGCACCGAACTGGCCTCAGAGGAAAAACAAAAAAATACAACTAACTGCCTTCCCCTGAGTAGAGCAGAGATGTGCCCTAAGTTACCAGGAGTGAAAGCAGTCCAATGAAAAATGCTAACGCAACAGCATTTCATGCTAATTTTTATTTCCATGTTATGCAACTGCATAAGTATAAATAATTGTGTTCAATATACAACAATTATGACATCCATAAAGAGTTTCTTGAAGAAAATAAGACTGCAAACACTTTATTGCACAGACCCTAACAATTTTTTTAATTTTTTTTCCTTGTTTTTTTTGTAAGCTGAGAATCTACAGCAGAAAGTCTACAAAAGAACACATCAGAACTACAATCACAGAAAGACTGACCAAGTAGAACACAGGCAGGAAGATCTCTAACAGCTCACTGATAAGGTAAACACCAACAAACAGGTACTACATAAACACAAGCTTAAGCACTTTTACACTTCCAAAAATGCAAAGAACTTTCTTGTCAGAAGTGATAATGAACTATACAAAATATACATAAAACTATACTGTAAACAAATAACTAATGTGCTTAAGAGGAAACAAGATGATAGTTGAAAAAAATGCATAAGACTGTAAACCAGGAAATACCTCCCAGACAGAAATGTTATTTTGAAGTGCATCAGCATTCATTCGTAGTAACTGCCAAAGCACAGACGAACTGTAAATGTTGAGACCATTTTATCTTTAAAACTGCTCAAAAAGTATTACCTGTTGCTCACTAGCTCCTCTGTAAATGCAAAGGCAGTATGAATGTTCTAGCGCCACATGAAAAATCAGGAGGACTTGGTTGTGATATTACCTTTCCATGACAGGTTTGCTGTAATCCAACTCAACTAATCAGTATAAAGAAGTTTTTATCAGAGAGAAGTTAATTCTGCACACTGTCAGTTGTCATACAAACCTCCAAGTCAAGATCACACACACTGTGCTTTTACAAACAATTTTTTAGCTTTTGAGACAGAAAGACAATCCATAAGCTTTGATGAAACAGGTAGGGGCCTAGCTCTACTGTTCGGTACGAGTAACAGAAATAAGCAAAACCACTGTTCTATTGATCCCCATCATTGAAAAACACCCATCTGCATGGGTATTTTGTAGTGCTTCTGTACATGTTTCAAATTTTTATCTTTCGTCCTTCAAAACAAACTAAATATCTCCACACTAAAATGATCAAAGTCTACATGTTCCACAGCATACAAAATTTAAATAAGGCTTAGCAAAAGTAAAAAGACAGTCACATTCTAGCACCAAATAGCTCCAACAGGTTCCTTTGTTACAAAATGCTTCTTTTATAGTTACAGTATTTTTTATTTTTTTGCATATAACTAAAAAGACTATGTTATGAAATGTATGGAGCTACTCAATGCATTTAGAAATGAATGTGAAACCCAGAATTACTTGCTAAAAACAGCAAGTTAAGTCTACAACATAAGGCCCCAGCTATGTATTAAAATGTGTCCAATGTCCTGAACTTCTGTGAAGATATGATACTGAAATTGCTTTTTTCCTTTCTACCTTACTTGTTGTAAAACAGAAAAAAGCTATGGCTGTATGAAGCTAATTCTGCAGACCTATATGCTGTGATACTACATATTCTCTAGACGTATCAAAAAACAGGGATGAGCATACTAGTACTGCAAGTCGTGTGCTTATACTTGTGCCTCACACTGTAAGGGCCTGAATTTACAACAGCTCAAGGAACTCGAGAGGACTGCAGCAAAAACTAAGCACATGGCATGTGCTTCAGAGTCTCAGACTTGTCTGAGGTGAAGGTCACAGAACACACTCCCAACACAAGACAAGAACCACTGTTGCATTCCACCAGAAAACAGGACTCTTGATGGGATGCCCTGATATCCAAATGGTCCTCCCATAGCTTTAGCAACATCTATTCTGAGAGACAGGCTTTGTGTGGTAGGGAGATGCAGTGTGAGATCTGGTGAAGCAGTTGGCCAGGTACAGTACTATCAAAATTGGATTATTAAAAATACATGTAAAAACTCACAATAAGTCACCATATTTATTCTGTACTAGTGTTTTTTTAACCTCTAGCTAAGATTTTTACGAAGTAAAAATGTGGCCTGTTTTTGTTTTTCAGTCAGGCCAATGCTTGTGCCTGTCCAGGCCAGGTCTGAGTTTTAGTAACTGTTTCATATTCGAGTATGGCAATTGAGTGGCAAAGCAACTATCTTAAAAAAAGGGAGAGTAAACAAAGCAGCAGCAAAGTATATATGCTACATTCAAACCCCAAACACATTGCTAGGTATTTACAGAGAAAATTCTTCTTCAACAGCTCTCAGCTCTAAAGGTATTTTTGTACAAATACTATATGGTAACAGTTTTACCAGTTACAATTGGGAAGGCATTTTGGGGGGGAAAAAAAAAAAAAAAAAAAAAAAGTCCTCTCTTTACATATCCCCTATTTTCTTTCGTCAGTGACACGAAAGGTTTGCTGCACAAAGACACAACACAGTTCTGGTTTAAAAGCAGTCCAATATATTGACATTGTTTGAGCTAGTCTTGAATTCGCACCTGCCAGGTCTTACATTTAACAGGACTTTTTGTGAGGACTGCTCCGTGAAGCTTCCTTTCCTCGCCGCTGCCGAGCTGAGTCTTTGTCGCTAGAAAGTGCATTAGGGCGGTCAGGTGTGGTTGTTGACCTGCATAAATCTTTACCTACATTCTGTTTTCTTGAAGCAGACTGCTGAGCCTGAGCGGCATCTCTTCCCTTTACATCCACATTGTTAACAGCAGATGACATTTCTTGATTTCCAGGTTTCCCCCCAAGGCTAGAAGCAGAGTGGCGGGGTTCTACTGCAGCAGCAGCGCTGTGCAAGGTCATCAACAAAACACTTTTGGTCATTTCTGCCTTGCTGCTCCCAGTGGAAGAGGTACTTTTCTTACTTAGTTCCTTGCAGGTTGCAGGAAGTTCAGGTGAACCTGCTTTAACCTTTGCTGAAGATGCATCACTCTTAGCTGAAGACAAAACAGATACGTCTTGTTTACATTCAGAAAAGTTGGCTGAACAAGTTAGCGGCTTTCCTGGTGTTGCAGACACATTACAAGAACTCTGCCCGCTGGCAGCCGACGAATGCTTTATTACAATCTGCTTGTTTGCATCCTCTGGCTGTTTCTGATTAACTTGTCCTTTCCCTTTTGAATCTTGAGGGCTTTTGCTACTTGCCGTCACTTTTTCTACTCCTTTCCCTTTGCCATCACAGTCTGCAAGGCAAAGAGGAGGCTCCACTTTCCCACTGTCAAGCTGAACATAAAGTGCATCAGTGCATATTTTTCCTTCAGGTCTTCTGTCTGCAGAGATCATCTGGGTACTAGGACTTCTATCTGCCTGCTTGTTCAGCAAGAGACACTCTTTCACAGTGGAAAGCTTTGGAGACACGGTTTGTTTTTCACTGAGCTGAGATTGCTTTTGATCAGCAGATTCCTCTAAGCCTGCTGGTTCTTGCACCTGCATCTGCTTAGAACTCTCTGGGCCTGTTGGTATTAAGCAGACATTGTAGGACTTGGGTTTGGTGTCAGGAGTGATGCTGCTCATTTGGAGGGTGGCTACCGAGCCATGCTCCAAACTCACAGGCCTTTTGGCCTGAGCTTGTTCGTTGTTCATTTTTCTCACAGAGCCAGAGACAGAAGAAAGGGCGTCTAGCACATTTTTACTGGCATGTTTGCAGTCTTTCCGGGAGCTGACAGATACCTGAATAATAGTTTGTTTTTCTTTTACAGTTGGAGTGTATGGCTTTTGTGACAATGTCTGTTTGTCCAAGTACTTGGACTTAGAGGAACTCGTATCAGAGACTGGCCTGTGTTTATTACTGCTGCTTTCCACAAATGACGGAACAGGCCTCACATGTTCTTGAACACCTGCAGCACTGCTTCTGCTTGCAGTGTCTCTCACAGCAGGGGAGCCTGAAGCGTTCAGCTGCTGCCGAGGAACTTGGCTGGATGACTCTTGCTCAGTAGTCTGAAGCCTTGTATCAGCAAGCTGTTTCTGCTCCTTTCCTAAATCTTTGGCATTGTTTTTCTGCACAGAGGAAACTGGTGCAGACTTCTCACTTTTGGGATCACAATCTGTTGAGGGTTGCATGGGCCATTTGGATGGAAGAGTTTCACTCTTTGCCTCTTCAGTAACCTTCTTAGACTCACTGAGAACTTTCTGCTTGGTTATGTCCTTTTCCACAAAAGTACTAGCAACACTGATGTCATCTTTGCCTAGCTGTTTCAGTGATTCTCTGCCCTCCTTAGATTGTGTCTTGGGGCCAGTTGCCTGAATTTTTCCTTGCATCTGAGGTGGAATGGCAAAATCAGCAGAGTTTTTTTCATTGTTTTTCGAGTAACTTGTTATCAGGACATCTGAGACAGCTACCTTCAGAGATGATTCCCTGATCACCTCCACCTTTGCAGGGATAGGCTCACAACTTTTCTGGGCTACTTGCTGCTTGGCAGGTAACTCCTTCTGCATTTGCTTCTCTTTTCCTTCAGTTTTCTCAGGAGTGCCATGGACAGCAGAAAGTTTGGAGTATGTTTGAATAGTTTTAACAGTCTGACTTTGAATAACACAAGGCTTCGCCTCCATTGAGCTATCCTTCTGTTTTGAAGGGGAAGCATCTTTCTTTTGAACAGCTTCAGTAACAGAAGTATTGCCTTTAGTAGCTGGACTAGAAACCTTTTTCTCTGTCACTGCTTCTGCAGCCACAGGGATGACTGGTGCATTTGGAGAACTCTTGCTTGCTGGCAGAATCTGAGGCTCTGATACTTTGACTTTGCCAGATTTTGAATAGCTCAACAACTGCTCTTTCTGACAGGCCAGTTCGGCCTTCCCACCACTCCCTTGTGGTGGTGGAGGTTTAGGAGATCCCCCGTCACTGTTGGAGCCCTGTCCTTCCGGCAGCACGCACAAAGGCATTTCAGTCTTTGAAGACTGTGGCCCAGAAAGTAAGGCAATGTCTAGCGTACCTTCTATTGGCTTCAAACAGGAAACTGACCTCCCATCATGTTTATATTCTGATGGGCTTTTCCTGACAGGAGCCTCAGTGGAAATAAGGGCTGATTTTTCCACATTCATGTCTGCTCGGCCATTCAAGGTCTTGAGAGGAACAAAAGACACTGAGTTAATCTGAGCAGCATGCGCACTGCTGATGAATGCTCTACCATCAGCAGTTGCAGTGGAGTCCTGCTGTATGTTTATGGGTCTGCCTGTATTAAGTTGAAGGCATTCATGAACATTTGACGTCAATTTGGGTTTTAGCACTGGACAGACACTGTCATCTTTTTCTTCAATGGACATCTTCTTTCTAAGATAATCAATATTTGCAAGTTTACCATCTAATCTTTCAAATTTGACAAATTCTTTTGTTGGTACATTTTTATCTGTGTTTTCTCCCTTTCCATTTTGCATCCTGTCAGAAGACTGAGGTAGTACATCTTGTAGTGTACCTGGAGGGGAAATTCTTTTAAAGTCGTAAGAAATATGACTGAGTTCATTAGGTGGAGGCCCATGACACATCATCTGTGCATCTAAAACACCACCATCACTGGATCTCAAGTTTGCATTCTTCTGAAGAGTGTCTTTGAGTATGCCACCAGCTGACTGGCTCTCCAAAGGAACAATTTTTGTTTCAAACTGATTTGATCTTTCTAATACTTTCTGGAATGCTTTTTTGTCTCTTTCTTCCAGTCTTAAGATATTAGGATTATCTGGTTCACTGCCAGGTTCATGTATGGCAGTATTTGCCTTTTCAGCAAAATCTTGCTTCTTCATAACTATCTTGACCTTCAGCTTCTCCCTGTCTAGTTCATCGATGGATTCCTGCCTACCTAATTTTCGGGAGACGGGCCGCTTCAAGCAGCCCTGCTCTGCAGGCCTGACTCGTGTGAGTGATGGCACGTCACACATATTCTCCTCCAAGCTCTGAAGAGTTACTTCCCTTTGGGACAATTCTCTATTCACTTCTTCCTGAGTCACTTCCAGACTCTGTTTTCGTGAACATAAATGTTTCTTATCACTGCCATAAGAGGGTGCAAGCTTCTCTTCAGATTGGACTCTCTTTAACAGTGGAGATCTTGGTGGCTCTGCACTCTTTGGCCTAACAATATGCCTTACAATAGTTGGAGGGGAATGCATTTTGCTAGGGAAAGATTGAGCTATTTTTGTACTTCCAATTGAATGTCCGAGCAGTGGTGATGGAGATCGCTGAGGAGATGTTGGCTGGGGTGTTGGAGAAGGTGTTCGTGCAAGAGGAGACAGAGGAATGCTGCCAGCTGATTTGCGTCTTCCTGATCTGTATCTTTGCCCACCAAGCTTTGGACCCAAGCCATGAAGAGTGCTGGGTCTAATGTGTCCTGAACCAGCTGGAGAATTGGGAGCACTTGAACTAGGGGAACTACTCTGGGAAGAGTTAGTACCTACAAAAAGAACAAACGACCATAACAAACATAAGATTATCAAGACCTTTTGAATCTTGTCGAAATGCTCAGTTAGACACAGAACTTCGACTGGTCCAAAAGGCCTACGTGCCATCTGCTGCCACAGTGTTCCAAAATTTGGAAAGTTTTGAGTTACTGGGACGTAAAACCCACACAATTCCAATTACGCTACTGTTTTTCCATCCCCCCACTCTGTTCCTTCATCCCCTTTAAGTTATTGCTTCCTTCTATTTAAATAGTTAATGCTTTCTGCCTCTTCAAAGCAATGATCAATGCTTTCCAAATAATGTACCTTTGCCAAGGGATTGTACAACAGCAGTCACTTTTAATACACACTAAAATAGTGACAGAAGTAAAACAGGAAAAAAGAGGCAGGCTTTCAGAAGGAGTCAGAGAGATGCGTATTTCAGCACCCAGCCAATTTTTCCAGCAATGAATCTGCATTCATGAGTACCCATGGTAGTTCCATATAGTAACTTTTCCCTCAGTTTAATTTTCTTCTTAATCAGCCTCTCCTAGGCAAGATTCCACCTTTTATTCCAAATCTGGTTTATTTATCAACCAACAGCCATTGAAATTGGATTTAAATCCTGTAACAAACATAGTAGCCGGTTTCTTTTTAGGTGCTTCAGTATCATGAAAACGCCTTTGATTTTGCATCAGGAATCTTTTTCCCTTTTCCAGACAGAAACCAGCTGTTCAACGATTATGCTTGTCAGAGCTGACTACTTTTAGCAGAATGCAACAGATCTGGAGGGGCTCACAAGAAGCAGAATATACTTCAAGTCCTTTTCCTCTGCCCTCCACTCCCTCACACTCACCAGAAGGAAAATCAGGAGTAGAGCGGTAACTTGGAGTAGGTGATCTAGGAGATAAGCTGTGGGTTGGAGACCCAGGCAAGCTCTCCCCTGATGAAAGTGATCGGTTGAGGCAGGAGAAACTTCTGCTGGTGTGAAGAAGAGGAGAAGGTTGCTTGGCCAGTTTTTTAAAGAGAGATCTTCTCCTAATGAGAGAAGAGCACAGCATTAATCAGAAGTTAAGATACACAGAAGGTATTACCACTACTGGCAAAACACTTGCATGCTGACCGTTTCCCCTCTCCCCTTACCATCAGAAAAGCCAACAATAAAGCTATGTTTACATGACAGCGAACCACACTGCAGAACGTGAAGTCTAGAAGATATCCTGATTTGCTAATAGGTAGGGATAGATATTTTAACTAAACCTACTTCCACTAAATGTACTATGATTCTGTACATTAGGGAGTGTTTTGATTGTTTAGAGCTTGATTCCAGTGATGATAAAGTTGAGTGTTTATGGGCAAGGTTTAAGGGGAAGGAAAATAAGGAAGATTTTGTACTGGGAGTCTGTTATAGATCACCCAACCAGGATAAGGAGGCAGATGACATATTCTATAAGCAGCTGGTTGAAATCTCACAATTGCCAGTCCTTGTTCTGCTTGGGGACTTCAACCTACTGGACATCTGCTGGAAATATAACACAGCAGAGAGTAGGCAAGCTAGGAGGTTCCTTGAGCGTATGGAAGAAATTTCTGACACAACTGGTAGGAAAGCCTACCAGGGCAGGCACCTCGCTGGACCTACTGTTCACAGAGAGGGACTAGCAGGAGATTTGGTGGTCAGAGGCCATCTTGGGCTGCGTGATTATGAACTGGTCAAGTTTTCAGTTGTCAGTGATTTAAGGAGGGAAGTTAGTAAAACCTCCACCTTGGACTTCCAGAGGGCAGACTTTGGCCTATTCAAAATGCTGGTTGAGAGTCCCTTCAGAGACAATCCTGAAGGGTAGAGGGGTCCAGGAAGGCTAGACACTCTTCAAGAAGGAAGGCCCAGAAGCAGGCTGTCCCCAAGTATCCAAAGATTAAATGCTGGGGAAAATGGTTGACCTGGTTGAATAAGAAGGTTTTAATGGGTCTTCAGAGAAAAAGGAGGTTTTATCACCTTTGGAAGAAGGGACAGGCAACTCAGGAGGAGTACAGAGATCTTGTTAGGTTATGCAGAGAGAAAATTAGACAGGCAAAACCCCAGCTGGAGCTCAACCTGGCCACTGACATAAGGGCCACAAAAAAAAAAGTTTCTCTAAATATATCAACAATAAAAAGAGAGCCAGGGAGAATCTCCATCCCTTATTGGATGCAGGGGGGGACATTGCAACCAAAGACAAGAAGAAGGTTGAGACACTTAATGCCTTCTCTGCCTCTGTCTTCAAGTCAGACCAGCTACCCCCAGGGTGTTGAGCCTCCTGAGCTGGAAGATCAGGATGAAAAAAGGAACAACTCCCCAGTAATCCAGGAGTCAATGAACTGCTTCTGCACGTAGACATATGTAAGTCTATGGGGCCAGACATGATTCACCCAAGAGTACTCAGGGAGCTGGCTGGAGAGCTCACCAAGCATTTCTCCATCATCTATCAACAATCGTGGTCAACAGGGGAGGTACCAGATGACTGGAGGGTGACTAACATGACACCCATCTACAAGAAGGGCCAGAAGGAGGATCTGGGAAACTACAGGTCTATCAGCCTGTCCTCAGTACCAGGAAAGATCATGGAGAGGATCCTCTTGAGTGAGTTCTCACAGTAAGTGCAGGGCAGCCAAGGGATCGGGGCCAGCCAGCACAGGTTTATGAAAAGGAGGTCTTGCTTAACCAACCTGATCTGATGATTCTATGATGTCTTTCTAGGACCATGTGACCTGCCTTGCGGATGGGGGAAGGCTGTGGACATTGCCTACCTGGACTTTGGTAAGGTCTTTGACACTGTCTCCCACAGCATTCTCCTGGAGAAGCTGGCAAGTTATGGCATAGACAAGTGTACTCTCCACTGGGTAAAAAATTGGCTGAACAGCCATGCATAGAGAGTTGTGATTAACAGGACAAAATCTTGGTGGCAGCTAGCCACCAGTGGTGTCCCTCAGGGTTCAGTTTTGGGGCCAGTCTTGTTTAGCATCTTTATCTATGATCTGGGTGAGGAGATTTAGTGCACCCTCAAGCAGGTCTGCAGATGACACTAAACAAGGCGAGAGTGGTGATCTGCTTCAGGGTAGGGAGGCTCTACAGAGGGACCTGGACAGACTGAATCTATGGCCTGAGGCCAATTGTAGGATGTTCAACAAGGCCAAATGTCAGATCCTGCATTTTGGTCACAGCAACCCCAT
>VXBW01002468.1:411966-438746 GCA_013400375.1 Thinocorus orbignyianus
GGGGGGAACGTAAAGAAAGGCCTTGCGTCATGTGAACAACCTGCAGAGAATCTTTTCAAAAGTTCAAAGATGTTACAGGAAAGTTGTATGACCTTATGAAACACATACCAAGGGTAGGTCACCTGTTTAAAAATACGGCAGTAATTCTAGTATTTCTTTAAGGTCAACAAATATCCTATTGCCAATGGACCAAGGGAAAATAAAATTACTCTTAAGTGTGACTGATAAGTGACAGAAGACAACCAGATGCTTTGAGTTACCACTGTGACTGCTGTGCTAACGCAAACACTGTAACATGGGGCTAGGGGAGTGAGCAAGACTTGGGATACACCTCAGTCAAGGTCTTAGACAGTGGAAGAAGATGTAAATGATCGTGCAGTTAAACGAGCTTGAGAAAATTTTTTTTCCCAGAAACAAAGATGACAAAAACGCAGATTACAAGGAAAAACAGAGCTCTGTTCAGAAACCTCAGTGAGGTACAAAAGAGAAATAAGTTGAAGACAGCTAATCATGTAGAGAAGGTAACTGGAACCTACAGGCCTAGGTCTGTGTTAAGTACCAGGTCTTACAACAGTTACAGAAAACTATCCTCTGAAAGTACAAAACCAGCAAGATTGCAGGTCCCTGAATACTACTGAAATGCATGGAAATACTTAAGCTGGACGAGGGATGCGTAAAGGAAATAAGTACTTTAAAGTAGGGGATACCTTACAACACTCCTTCCTATATTGCTAATGACAGAAGCGAATTTGACAAGTTAAAGACAACCCTGCCAATTCTGAAAGGTGAACATCACTGAGATGTCTTAATTAAAAACACACTATGGTGTAGCACAGAGTATCAGGAAAGAGCACTACGGATCAGTTGGTACGACTCCCGGATGACCAATCAGATCATGAACTTCAGTGAGGGAAGATACAAAAATAGCAATTCAAGTGCTCAAGGCATCCAAGACTCCTTTTCTCCACAGAAGGATCCTGCAATGGCTCTATTCGTCAAGTCACTGTTCTATTTGCTTGCTTAGCAGCCCTCCAGAGTCAGTCGGGTCACATCAAATGTTGGCATTTCCAAAAACACTGAAACTTTCCCATACATATTTTCATGAGATTTTACTAGTTTGTGCCTGAGCCCAAACCAGACCCCTCCTAGGAAAGCTTTTTTAAAATGAAGTTCTAAAATACAGAACTTCTAAATCCACGAATGCTACAGCTAAACAAAAAGGGTTCACAACTGTTTCTAGTGTAATCAGTCAAGAGACCTACTGTGAATTACCTGATAACGTGGAGCTGCTGATGGTACTTGCTGGAGTAGTTACTTCGGGTTCATCTTGCACTATTTCCTCACTCACAAAGGTAGGTTTTTCCTGTTCCTCCCGGAGTCCTACTAAACCAGTGGATTCATCCTGCTCTCCTTCGGCTGATACGGCCAACTTCGGAAGCAAACCAGAACTGTGTCGCTGCCTGCTGCTCTCAGTGTCAGAGGAAATGGATGTAGATATTTGTTGCCTGCATGAAAAATAAAAAAACTCTCATGCAGTTATCGAGATGAGGATGCCCGCTACCTAACAAGCAGGACACAGACCACTTCCAGCACTTTTTTCTACTTACATTTCAGAATATTCTGAACTCCAGCTCAGAGATTCCACAGAAGGCAGTGTTACGCTTTTTGTTTTGTCTCCTGCATCTTCCTTTTCTTCACCTTGTGTTTGAGAGACTCGATCGATGCTACTAAAAACCTGTTACAGACAAAAAAAGGCACAAAACCCCCAATTTATCACTGATGTATTTGATATAAAAAGATATGCATTTTTGGTTGTATTCCACATGCTCAAAATGCTTACACAGTATTTCAGATTGCAAGCTTGCAACTTTTCAAGGTTTTTTAAATTTCCAAGAGTTTAAAATCTTAAAATGCTTTCCTATTGTGCTTTCTTGGCTACTCACATACATCTCCTCTCAGAACAAATTCATCATCTCTCTCCACATTTCACTGTGTTAATCAAGAGAGTACAAACAAAATCTATAGCCCTGGGCTTTCTAGGTCCTAGGATTAATGCATACCTTGGATTAATTCACAACCATAAAGCCAATCAAGGTAAAAAAGCCCTAACTCTATGACACTGATGTGGTATCTATCAGTCCAATGTGGAAAGCAGAAAAATTAATCTGAAAAGACTTTAAAGTTAAAAATAAACTACTTGGCTGAAAAACTTAGAAAAAACTCTTTTTCTAATCACTGGATGTCTGTTGTTTGCTTAGCTGAAAAACAGCATGCAGAAATTGTCAACTCTATACACTACAGCCTGAGAGACACAGCTAGAGATGCAACGACATAACATCATTAACAAACTGAACTATCACTGCTGTACAGAGCTTTCAAAAGGACAGAAGTTCACAGAATGAGGCTGGAAGAGACCTCTGCAGATCATGTGTCCAGCCTCTCTGCACAAGTAGGGTCACCTAGAGGTGGATGCTCAGGACCTTGCCCAGGTATCTTTTGAAGACTCCACAACCTCTCTGGACAACCTGCGCCAATTCTCACTCTCATACTAAGAAAGTGTTTCATTGCCTTTAGACAAAACCTTGTGTTTCACTTTGTGCCCATTGCCTTTCATCCAAGTTATCTCCAGAGACAGAGTCATTTACTAGTATCTGAATTTCAAACACACCACCAAGTCAAAATAAGGAGTTCACATAGAATGAGGCTAACTACATCCACGATTCCTGTCTCTCCTCTTCCAAGCTATCACAGGTAAAATACGTATGTGGTACTTCAGAGCCAGCATAAAACCCACCAATTTCTTGAAGCATAACCCAGGACAAACAAAATACAAACAGAGATTCTCCAAACACCTTTAAGCAGTTTCTAAAGGAGGTTAAAGCAACTTCTTAAATAGAAAGCTTTTGAAAATCATTGCTGGATGATTACTTAAGACTAAAAGCACGCTCATTAGGCATTCCACTCCCATAATTTCCTGCCAATTTACCCTCCACAGCATTTCCTGAGCATGCCCACTGTGCTCCTACTGGTACCCCTTGTCCAGCAATAATTAGCTCTCATCTCAACAACTAAAGTATACTACCCTCTGTACCATCAGCTTTACCTTCAATGCACAGCATTCAAAACAATCCACATCTGTCTTTGACCAAATCACATGCTTACCGCTCCTTTGCTTTCTTCCTCTGATCTAATGTCATTCAGTTAATAGCTACTATAGGCTAGTACTAAGATCTTTAAGATCTTTCTTATGCCATCACCTGTAAGTCACCCAGGACACAACTGAAGCAACATGTAAACTATGTAAGCAACATGTATTTAGTTTCCCTGAACTTTTTCTTATGCTATCATGTATTTTCTACAGAAATATCAATCTATTTGTATAATTTTCTGTCACCTTAAGGATTCAAGAAATGTTCATTTCATTCTTGCTCAATTTCAGGTAACATTTCTTGAAGAAACAACGCCCTACATATCCGTTCTAACATTTCCAAACTCTATAAAAGTAGCAAAATGGTTATGTACACAATATGCACTAACATTACCAAAATTTTTACTTACTTTTGAAAATCTGTGTGAACATGAAGAAAACTGTCTGATCTCCAAATTAAAATCTTCATCATTGGTATCATCTTCTTCCTCAGTTTCCATATGGTGGTATTTCTCAGAACGAGCTACAGACAAGAGAAATAAAGTTTTTTAATTTAACAGGAAGAATAGGTAACAAGCTTCAATTTAACTAAAAGCACAATTTTACTCTTAAGATTATTTCTGTGGAAATGTCAAATCACCAGTGAAATTGCACGCTGACGGTTCCAATAAAGGAGATTTTCAAACCAGTAAGCAAAAGTCACATGCAGTGATTATTTAAACATGGTGTTCACCACGTTTTTTTAAAATCGTCAAATACATACTGTCAAAATAACTTGTGTCATCTTCAGACTCCAACTGCGGAATAAATTCTGCTTTCTGCCTCAGCAGACTATTCCAGTCAAGGCTTCTGAAGAACCGATGCTGCTTTACTTCATATGCACCACCTGGGGGAGCCAGAGAAAAACCACTGAGCCAACTACACCAAGTCCTCTAACATGACTTTAACAAATGCAAATCACCATGGAAAAACACAGTCATCAATGTACACAGGAACATTTAATACTCATTTCCACTAAAATCTCACAATCCTGTCAGAGCACCCCACCTGTCCCTGTTTTGTTGTTTCCATTTCTTTAACAGTGGTGGCACCACTTGATCATCCTTCCCCTTTTAACATGCCTATTTTTCTGGGTATACCAATTATTAATTCTCTGGTATACATTAGTCAGAAGCATCTTATGTACTAGAAATAATCATCAAAATATAAATAAGTGCACTAGATGAAAAAGTACAAGTCAGAAACTAATGAAGAATGATTCTTAATAGCTGCTCAATGAAAATATTAGTGCTAATAAGGAGCTCTTTTTTGTGTTTTATGGCAGTAATAAATGGTATTTCCTATAAAAATGTCTATCTTCTTCATTATTACTGCCTACTTGTCACAATGTATGTTAAACAATCACACTAGTTTCAAGTTAAGAAACAACTTTAAGAACACAATGAAATACTGGATTTTTTTGTCCTGGGGAAGTGAGCGAGAATATTATTAATAAGCATAAATTTAACTGTAAAAAATTATAAGGTAACCTGCAGGAGCAATAGTTACTGCCAAATTGATTGTATTGGGTTTACATGGCAAGGTTTTGGCTGCAGGAGTGGTTTCTGTGAGAAGCTGCCAGAAGCTTCCCTTATGTCTGACAGAGCCAATGCCAGCCAGCTTCAAGACAGACCCACTGCCAGCCAAGGCTGAGACCATCATCAGGGATGGTAATGTCTCTCTGATAACATGTCTACAAAGGGTGAAAAACTGTTGCACAACAGCAGCTGGGGGAGAGGACTGAAAGTGCAAGAGAAACAACTTTGCAGACACCAAGGTCAGTGAAGGAAGAAGGGGAGAAAGTGCTCCATGTGTTGAAGCAGAAACTGCCCTGCAGCTATGGAGGACCCCACATTAGAGTCAACTTCCTTGAGTTGAGTCTGTTTTGCCCACAACGGTAATTGCTGAGTGATTTCCTCTTCTTAATGTAACCCATGAGCCTTTTGCCATATTTTCTTCCCCTGTCCAGTTGAGAAGCAGTGATAGAGCAACTTGGTGGGCACCTGGTGGCCAGCCAAGGTCAACCTGCACACTGATACAATGCATAAACTGCCCTATGTCAAGGCTAAGTCAGGAGAGAGCCACAGCAAAAGCGTCAAGTTTCCAGGACTGGTCTCCAAGTCAGTGTCAAGATTTCTAGGTTGGGTTCTTCTCTCTTCTGATAGTACTGGGGAAAAATTCATAAAAGCCAAGTCTTCCTAAAGGAAACCAAAATCACATCTAATTGTAAGTCACAAGCTATGGAGCAAACGACTATCTGAACACAGTGATGGGATATGATGTCAGGATTGTAGAATTCTTGATTGGCATCAGGCACTTTGAACCTAGAGAGGTCTGTCATTGTCCTTCAAAACAACTGCAGTATCTATCTCTCTTCCTTCAACTTGATCATGCCACTCAGGCCTCCTGAGCACATTTTCATGGAGCCTTATGCAGCCAGCTAATACATACTAAATAGACAGGGTCATCCTTTGAAATGTATGGTGGAGTCTGGGATAAACTCTGCTATTTTTCAGTGCCCCCATGGGACCTGCCACATAGCAGTCTCTACTCTGAATTGCTTCTGACTCTTAAAAAACCTTTGTTGCACTTTCTAAACGCCTCTCTGCACTTCAAAGAAAGAAACACCTGCCCCATTTCCTTCTTCAGACTGCCAGCTCTTGAGAGGCAATGAAGAGTCAAAAGAAAGCAGCCTGTAAATGAGCTGTGCAGGTGCTCCACGTGGTGGCACTGGTCATTGCAATAGTTAAGCCAGCCTCATTTTAGAAAACTCACTCTCTCAACCAGCTGTAGCAAAATTGGCAGAATTAGTAATCTGCTTCTGATCCAGCATCTCACAGGGTGACAGTCTTGAATTAACACTGTGTTTACCAGAAAAAGCATCCTGACAATGAAACAGTAACACCTGAAAAGAGTAAATTCAAAGCAAGGGAACAGAATCAGTTGTGGCTCTTTTTTTGCCTTTGGCAGTGGTGCCCTTTCCAGCAGTCGAAGCAGGCAGCAAGTGGAGAAGCTGACTGGGGACATGACACCTCCCTCACTTCTTACTTGTTCAATGTGATGCAAGGGACAACAAACTTTGCTGGATGCCGCTTACTCCAGACCACCAGCTACAGTGATGACTAAGGGTTGCTCGCACAGATGTCAGATGCTCAAGGAGCAAGGGACGTGCAGCTCACATCTCAGACACATCATCATGTTCCAAAGGAAGACCTGTCAGTTAGGAACATTGCAGTGTACTTCGGGTCTGGGTTGTACTCATGTTCTCCCTGAGTCACTGCAGTAAGGCCAGTTACGAACTGATTCCTAAAGCTCCTTTTTATGAGCTCTAAAAACGTGCAGCACAATTAGTCCACTGGACTCAGTTTTGCCAGTAATTATCCAAGTATTCTCAAGCTGACTAAACTTGCCATTTGGTTGCCTTAGCATCCCCAATGTATTTATATTCATAGCACACAGTGTTCACAAAGAAGACTACACCTTTATATTCAGGCTCTTTTATGCAGGAGGCCTTTTTCGCTGTGTTTACATAGTGCTTTGCCCAGTGGGATGGCAGTCAGTGATTAGGGTTCCCACACATTAACACTGTAAAAATCATGTGCAATATTCTTCATTACTGA
The DNA here is from genome assembly GCA_013400375.1 of Thinocorus orbignyianus. NCBI lineage: Eukaryota > Metazoa > Chordata > Aves > Ciconiiformes > Thinocoridae > Thinocorus > Thinocorus orbignyianus. The sequence continues at coordinate 418,774 of VXBW01002468.1, forward strand.
TTCTCACCCCAATTCCCAAATAAATTCTGCTCTATCAACTAACAAACTCTATTGCATGCACACTGCTCTGTAAATGCATGGTGCTTTCTATGCAGGTTGACTGCTCCTAATAACACGTCAGCTTCTCTCAAGATGGAACAAGCACAGCACTGAATGACCACAGTGACATCGCTGATATCCATCTACCTCCTTAACATTCCTATATTCGGTTTTACTCCTTTTCACACAAGGTAGTAGTGCTAGCTGAATGAGAACAAGACCTTTCAAAACACAACCTCAGACGGTCATTTAGGAATAATTAGTTCGAGTACTCATCACCCTAAAGCCTGGAGGAACTAATTTTCCAGGCTAAGAAACTTCTGAAAAAACAAACAAACAAACAAACAAAAAAGATGTATCAGTTCTGTATTGATTGCCCTTCCCTATTTCTGTGTTAAATACTTATTTAATACTGCATTCATGAAGGAATCTCATCCAAGGACTAACTGGGTCTTTGAGAAATTTCTGTTTTATCTATCAAGGTAAAAGAGGAGTAAATATGAATGATCACACATAAACTCCAAAAAAAGGACAGTTATCATCTTGTTACACTCATATGGTCTGAATCTTTAAAATGCCTTCTGCTACAGTGGCATGTTGTGATGCTACTTGCCCTGACAGATTTTTCCCAGGCAAAACAAACAGGTGAACAAAATCTCCCAATGCTAAATATAGAAGCCGTTTCTAGTACATTAACAATTTAAAATAATGCCTCCTGACCTGTTCCCAGTCTTTCCAGAGGATTCTGCCTGAGCAGCAGAGTAATCAGATCCTGGGCATCTGGAGGTGGTGCTTCATCCTTTTCAGGCCAGTTGATTTCATCTAGCAAAACAGAAAGTTATTAGTGAAGTCTGATCCCACCACTCAGCAGAAACTGTGTGAAAACTATTGTAGTGAGCTAGCAGTAAAGCCAGAGTTATGGCAACTTTTGCAAGTTATGGTCTGTTGCTTATGAATTACTTCTGATTTTTATACTCTGTATACAGACTCTGTGTAACAGACTGTTATATTCCCATTTTCCTCAGAAGTATCCTTTAACCCAAACCAGCATTCAGTAACATCATACAGGAATGTTTGGCTCATGGAAAACTATTACAAAATCTTAGCACAACTTGTATGCTGTCCCTTCTCCCTGCCTTCAAAGATCATGGTTTTAGTTCTGTTCCGTGGAAACTGCTATTAAGATGGACTCAGCTGACGTGACCCAGCAGTCACTGTTGACATCTGTAATCCTCCTCTAATGTTAGTAGACTCACTAAAGTCACTACACTCCCATGACTAAGGGATAAGGTATTGGACTCCGCTCTAGAGTTACATGCTGATGGAGGTTCTTTTCCCATCTCTCATACGTCAGAGAAAAAACACCTCACTTTACTGAGTCGTGCACTACTAAGGCTTTTGCACTTCATAGCAAGTTCGACCTAAATCATGTTATCAAGGTATTAAACCATGCAGAATAGCGCAGAATAAAAATTCCAGCAAAATTTCATTTAAATTAAATAATGGAAAATCGTGCCAGTTTATCAACATAAGCTTTGTAACAGCTCACACAGCAAGTTTTGTCTGATTTTAACTGAAGTTGCCTCTACAAATGGAATACATTGCAGGTTTAGACAGAATTCTACAGAAGTTTCTTGGAAAGAACCAGTATTTGGGCACCAGAGAAACAGAATACTAGGAGCTCAGGAAATACAGCAGGTTGTTAAGGATCTTGTTGTCACTATTACGATCTAGACATTTCCATCAAAATGATCATCATCGTAGAAAAAAAAAAATCATCAGAAGCTACACACAAGTTTAATCTTTAGATTCCAGAGGTTAAAGAAAGGTACTGAAATAAATAGGCATGATATGTAACTGGCTCCTGAAATATTATTTTTAACCCTGATCATTTTAGGCATCTATGTTTAATTACTCTGACACCTCCCACAGTTGTACTCATACAACTTGGGGGCAGGAAAGGCAACCTACAAAGAAGGAAGGAGGTAAAATTAGGGGGGGTAAGATTTTAAAGTAGATTTTCAAGTAAAATACGGATTTCACCCACATAAACTGGAATAAAAGTCTAGGCTATAGATTGGGTTCTTTAACACAGTTTTCACAATTGAATATGAGGGGATTGCATCTTTTAGCACAGGAAACTTGTCCAACAGAAGAGTTCTTCTGCAGATACTGACAGTAAGAATTATTTCAGTAAGTATGGATATTTAAAATAGAGAAGAAATTGATAAGTTAACATTAAAATAAGAAACTAAGCTGACCAACTGTGTCTGAGAGCAAGTGGGAAAAGATCAGGTTTACAAGCATACACTTCTACAGGTACTTTCTGGAAGACAAATGGACATATTCAAAGAGATAAAGTGATTTACGTAAGTATCAGCTAGGTTGTAACACATGACTGTTTTACAAAATGTAAAATCAATGCCACGTGCACAAAAAAAGTCTAAAGTGCAAATTTTGCCATTAATTTTATACTCTTCCCTCCCTTTCTGCCAGACAGAGAGCATAAAGATAAAAACACATGGTGCATGTGTCTGGAAATGCAATAAAAACATGAGTTATTTCCATGTTTGCCTGCCTACATCTTCCACTGCAGTTTAAATCTGATTTGGAAAATAAAGCATGAATATGCATTGCAGCCGTGAGGCACCCAGAACAAAGCCAACATTTGCTGCTTGTGTTAATTAAACAGTTGATTCTCCTTGCCGCTCAGGCCCATGTCTATCACATCAGAAAACAACATGGTTATAAATCCATAAACAGCCAAGGTATTGTATAAAAAGGTCATATACTAGAAGCAACTCACAAATGCTTTTCATTACAGTTTACAAACAAGTCTGGCTTTCAACTTCAGAGATGGAAGAAAGAGACAATGACAAGAGTGTCTCCTTAAGTACAAAAGGGGATTTGTTGTGTTCTGGGAGAATAAGGAACGAGAGGGGAGGTTAGTTTTGTTTCTGTTAGCTTTTTTGTACACTCAGGTCCTTGTTTTGGCTTGGTTTTATTTCTTTTTGGTTTTTTAGCTACTGGACCTTCTAAGCAGACCATAAAACAGACTGGGAAATGCTCAGTAACAGAGGTGCCATTCTGCTAAACTTCTGATATAAATAGAGGCCCTCTACATGTATACATCTGGGAAATTTATGGATACAGGAGGTAGGATAGTAAACAATTCCGTTTAATTATCATTCAGTTTTGCCACAAGACACATAACAATACTTAGGGTCAGCTTGCAGGTTAAGATCTAAAAGGTTATTGAATTTTAAATGGAAGAAGAACAGCTGCTGCAGAAATAACATTACACTACAACAACCACCCATGAAATCATTAACAATCTGTGAACTGAATTTGTTTCCTTCTCTTTCTCATTATTTATTATTTGGGAGACATTTGTTTTAGGGTTTTATTACATCTTTGTTAATTTCGCCATCATGTGGTGAGGCATTTTCCCATTTATGCAAATTTTTTTTAACTATTTCTTCACTAAAGAACGACATCACCATGTCATAGTAGCACTACTTTTCTACTAATATCACTTTTCTTTTCCAAGCAGCACAGCTTAACCATTGTACACAACAGTACTGTATTTATCTACTTTGCAACAATATACAGTAAGTTCAGATTTTAATCCAAATACATTCTTATTGCTTTGACAGCAAATTGTGTATCACAATTTTATGCTAATGGTGGGTCTTTTGAGCAAAACTAGCTTGAAAATCTAGTCTATCAGTAAAGCTGCAAATATATTTACTATTAATAGAAACCAAAATGTTTCACAGCAAGCCAAGAAATCTGGGGGGGTTTGTGATGATTCTCACCACTGATAACTTGTCCAAACAGTTCTTCTGGTGTATCTCCAAAGAACGGCACACATCCAACAAGAAATTCATAAAGGATAATTCCCATAGCCCACCAGTCCACTGGTTTTCCATAACCCTGTCTCAGTATCACTTCAGGAGCTATGTATTCAGGCGTACCACAGACCTAAAAGAAAAAAATTAGCATGATGGTAAAACAAATCTAATTGATCTATGTCACATCACTTACAATTCTTGAAACACAAAATAGTATGGAAACATGGAAAAACGGAATTCCACAGGTTTTAGTCTGCTGAGTTTGCCTAACAGCTAATGCTTTTAGAATGACCTAGCTTCATTTACAGGCATCATAATCAACATCTCATATCTGTCATGCAAAGGACAGTTTGCGTTTTGTATATGGGAGTGCACCACAGTAAATATTTTAACTTAAACGTTTACATGAAAGTTGTGATTGTTTTATCTGAAGTAATTTTTACAGTGAACAGATTGTGAGCAATGGTAATGAGGCATGCTTAAAGGGAAATGGGCCATAGCAAGGATTTTAGCACCCTTGGTTGTACAATGCATCATGAGCTCCACAAGTACTCTGCTGAGACTTGTGAATTCCTTATAAAAACAGTTTTCCATTTGTCTGCTTCAGATTCACTTGCACAAAATTAGGTTGTTCGTATTACTAATAGATCCTAATGTAGAAAGGAGAAAGCCCCAAACAGTCCGCAGGGTATCAGTAAAAGTAACTGACAAACAACTGGAACACCAATGCAGAGATAACAATAATTTATACATTATTATGGTACATTCTGCTGGCAAAACGTCACTTCATTTGAACAACCAATGTAGAAATGAAATAGGCTGTGTCTTACTTGTTTGTCAAGGAATTCTCTGGCATCCTTCTCAATGTGACCCTCATAAAGATTGGTAGTCAAACTCATTAGTCCCACCTTTGAGAGGCCAAAGTCTGTAAGCTTTATGTGGCCCATGGATGTTACCAATAAACTGAAAATCAGAACAATCTGAAGTTACTGTCATATAATTCAACATTATGTGCTTATCATTACTATACTTGGAGTAAAATGTTTCAGTAGTATTGCAAAAACATAAAGACAGCTTTTAAGCTGTAATTTGAACAGGTACAAAATAAACAGGTTAAAAATCTTTACATTGGCTACTATTATCATAAGATGTAAACAAACTCTTTATATTCAATTGCACAATATCTTATAGAACTACACAAGTGCTGACAGCTGAATGCTAGATGCTTTGAAGAAGAAAGAGTTGTCATCAGAAAGACCTAGAATAGAGCAAATGTCACTTCAGAAGTGAGGTGAGCATTTTCGGTCTGTAACAAGACAGGTCATTGATTTGGAAAAAAAATCAGGTATTAAGGTAGCAATTAGTACTACACTGGCCTGAGGTATCATGCTATGAAGGTATGTCATTCAACAGACATGACTCCAATTCCTTTTTTTTCTTTTTTTCAAATGTAAAAGCTGTGACAGCATACTTTTTACTGCAGCTACTTGCTGTACTGTTATTTATGTGTATGGGAGCAATATTCTATTTCCAAATACCGAAAAAAACCCAAAACCCTAAACCATGCAACAGAGAAGATTTCCCAGTCTGGTTAATCTTGTCCTCATACACGCAAGTATCTGCAAGCTGACGATACTTTGTATTAAATAGTGTTTTAAGCATACTTTGAAAAAACTTTTCCTCAATGACCAAAAATGAATTTCCCTTCATTTCAGTCAGAAAAGTAAATAGTTCGGGGGGTTTTTTTAGCTACTCCAATAGACTTGCATCTTAAAGAAAGATATTTTTAAAGATACCTTACAGGAAAAAACACATTTTATGTAACTGCAGGTAATGAAAAAATAAAATTTTGAAGAGAAACTGTGAATCTACATAACAGTCATGATTAAAAAACACAAAATAAACCCAAAAACCAACACCAAAACATTTCAAAAACGTCCTCTTTTGGTTATACTGTATATACATACTTGTCTGGTTTCAAATCCCTGTGTACAATTCCATAATTATGAAGGTATTCCAAAGCCAGAACAGTCTCTGCAAAGTACATTCTTGCCATGTCTACAGGTAAGGGACCCATATTCTTCATCAAAGTGGCACAGTCTCCACCTGTGGAAACAGGACAAATGTTCCAGATGATGCTATAAATTCTGAGGTGTACCAGTATAATCCATATATGCTGCAGAAAGAGACAAACTGTAGTCATAAATGATCATTTTACAGTCAGATGATTCAGCTGAGCACGTAACCATGTTAACTACTCTACTGAAAACACAGTGTGAAGCTGGTAGTGAGCAGTACAAGGTTTTCAGCTGGAAAACAGAAAAATATCTGTTACTATTTCAAAAAGCAAATGGGACAGCAAAAAAAAAAGAAAAAGCCCACACAACCATTACAACCATAGCCTGCTTATCTCATCTTGCGCTGCCTCTGCCTACTCTTCTTCTTCAGCATCAGTACCTTTTCACATGGCTTCCTCTTTGCTCTTCATAAAACCAACTATTACAAATACCCCAACATAAGCTAATAAAAATTTGAACTCCAGAAAATCAAACAGCATTTACATGCGAACTTTGAACACTAGGACATTTATGATTACAGTCTATGAGGAACTTACTCCAAGAGCAGTTATTTTCTTTCATAGCTGGAGTATATGTTTCACAAGCTCTTACTGAGACACAATGACTGGGAAAAAAGTCACCTTGTCGTTGGATTTAGATCCTAAATCTGTTATGCCAGAGTACAGAGAACACACAGTGGGCCTTCTAATGCAAGTACCATATGGGTTATTTTTCTTTCTTGGTGTAAGAACACGCTCTTCTTCCCCTGTGAAACAACAAACTTTTTACCTTCTACATATTCCATGACCATGCATAAATGACGTCTTGTTTCAAAGGAGCAATACATGCTGACAACAAATGGATTTTCTGCAAATGTCAGGATATCTCGCTCAACAAATGCCTGTTGGATCTGGTTTCGAAGGATGAGATTCTGCTTATTAATTTTCTTCATGGCAAATCTTTGTCTGGTTTCTTTGTGTCTCACAAAATAAACGGCACTGAAGAAGTTCAAATAGGAGAGAAAAAAAATGAAAAAAGGTCTGAATAACTGTTTTAAAATATTTTCTTTTTTTCTTACAATTGAATATATTTTAAAAAAATGCATATTATAGAAAAGACTTGTTTTTAATTTAATGTAGTTGACCTGCCTTTCACATTAGAGAATGGCTTCAAATCTCATTTTGTTTCACAACCAAGATGAGTCCCAGTCAACACAAATTAGTACACAAATGAAAACCAAATTACTTCCCTCCTCCCCAAGCCCTGCCCAAGCAAACAACAGATACAGCAAATGCTCCCTCTAACCCCCCTCAAAGAAAAAAAAAAAANTCAGTTCAGGCAGATTTTGGGCGTTTCCACCAACAAAGCATACATACATACAAAACCCACCTATGGCACAGTGTTATAAATCATTCTGACAAATGCTTATTCTCTAAATGTGCTGTCAGATAATTATGACACAGACTCCATCCAGGGGATTTTAAAACATGTCATAGGCTTTTCATGAAGTTTGCTCAGAAGCTGCTCGATGGGGTGGCTCCCCCATCACCAGGTGCAAAATCTTCTGTTCTTGTTTAGTCCCTGACATCAGCATTCATCCATATCAGGGGTAGGTCACCAGTAGGTAATTCAAAACAAAGATCAGCACGTTAACCTCACAGAAACATGGCATTAAGATGTATTCTGACATGCAGAATTTCCACTGGGGTACTTGGTACAAAGTTTACTCTAAGCTCGGTTAGGTAAGGTCAGAGCGGTGAAGGAAGCAAAGTGAAAGAAAATCTCATGTGGACAAGCCTTCTTTCTTTCAAGGCTCATGAAAAGGAATTGCCCTGCTGTGAAACAGTGACACAGAGACATTACTGCTACTTTCTCAAAATCCCATGAGGTAAATTCTGAAAATGCTGGCCTTGCCTGAAATCTGCGTTGTAGCATTTAATGATTATAGCATCTCCAGTATACAATTACCAAAGTAGTGAGTGTTCAAGGAAAGAGGGACTAAACAAACAAAAAAAGAAGGCGGGGGAAGGAGGGATGGAACTCAATTATGCAATTTTTAAATTCAATTTGTTGTCCCCTTGAGGTCCAATTATCAGCACACATTTAGTTAAACACAAAAAGTAATTATTGCCTTACTACTTGTATGAAGATCTTCCCACAGCTACCAAAGTTAAAGTCACTGAAAAATGAACATGTTTCTGTTTTCCTTCATGGAGGAAAAACTTCTTCTACCAAGAAAGTTTCTCTTACTGATTCCAAAAGCTTTCATTAATTCCTGGTTTTTGTCTGAGCATATGGCAGGTAAAAGACATTACATCATTATGAAAGTAGGGGAAAACCACCTTGGGCAAAAGCCATGACAAACCCCACCCTTCACGTCTCACTCCCTTCTGCCCCTCCCGAACTGGAATAAAGACAGATTATTCAACTCCACTACTCCTCCCTGCTGGCTTCACGCCTTTTGTCCTCCTGCACCTCTTCCTACTGCTCCCCCCATACTCACTTGTCTCTCCACCCTTTCTTTACAACTCTTTTCCTTTGCTTTTCTTTCCCTTACATTCTCGTTTTCTTCTCACTTTAGTTGCTATCTCCTGTCAGTCAGTCTTAGCTTCTTAATCTCCTGTAATTTCATCTTTTCTCTATTTAAATCCCCTTGTGTACTCCTGGCATGCAGCAAAGTGTGCCTGAAGCCTCAATCCTTCAAGAAAAATGAAGTTATAGGAATGAACTGAGAACTGCCCGAGGACCTGGCACTCAGATCATTCTCAGAGCTTTAATTTGGACAGTGTGCCAAGATGAACTTTTGAAAGACAGATATGAACCACCGCATATTATTAGAGTACCGTAATAAATCCCCACTGTAGATCATGTGAATCTGTAGGGTCATTGCTACCATATTTAAAGAAGAACCACCAGTAAGTTCTAGGGACTGTCTAGACCAGTCAATATCTGGGACATGCTGGCTGTATTTCTGCGGCTCTCTAAATTTCATTCTCTAGTCCTACAGTCACAGGGCAGGTAATTTATGTATAATTTTCCATTAGAATTCAGTTATCTACAATTCCTCAGAAAAAAAACTTCAAGCATACAGGACTCATGAGACAACTGCAACACAACTATATTTCTCATGTTTACACATGCATACCCTGTTTATTCTATATTAAATGCTGTTCAATGATCCTCAACATATAAAAGTTTAAAATTTGGAAAGTATGAAAAGTTTTGGCTGGCTGGAAAAAAAATAAAAAAAAATCAGAGAGACAGCTTGTGAAACCATTAATGACTTGGCCAGCATCCTACATGCTTACCGATTCACAGCTTGTTTAACTTCTTGTATATTCCTAGGCATTCCCAAAAGCCTGATACACCTCATCTACTATACAGTCATTTAATTGCACTACAAATGAGTTTACCCAATCAATAAAAGCAGAGACCTGCTAAGATATTTACTCAAACCTTCATAAAACCAATAGTTTATATTTAAACTCATCAAATTTAACATATCTGACAAATCTCTGCTACAGCATGCCAAGACCAACAATCACCCTGTCAAAGCTTTCCATTTCACTAATGAAGGCAAAAACTCCACAGCAAAATCAAAACCAGGAGAATGTATGTTTTTAAAATTGGTTCAGAATTAAACCCTCTATTATACCCTCAAAATAAATAAATTATTACAATAGCATACTGAATCTTTAATGTCAGAGCACAAAATACACCCACTGAAATCTTTTTGAGAATAAATCAATGAAGCACAGGCAGAATCCAAACATATTTAGGTTATTTCAAAAAATTAATGGTCTGGAAAACATGGAAAAGAAAAAAATATATAATCTGTGTAGCAGAACAACAATAACTTTTATTTCAGCTGCTTATACTTGTAAATGAACTGCAATAAATGTCTATGGGACAGTTTATTGCTTTGTATTCACAGATGGAACAGGTATTAATGCTTTACTACACTCTATTTTGTATATGGGTTAAAGAGCATTTAGGTTATCAGGATGTGTGCTGCTTTAAAAGTTGACCATAACTTTTGAGTACACTAGCTACTAACTGTATTAGTGCCAACAGAAAAAAACACTTAATAAGATCTGTTCATATTACAGTCCCAGTTACCTGATATACCACAGTGGAGATCTTCAAGCGCATTGTTACTTGTGAAAAAGTGGTATCTAAGAGAACTTAGAAAACAAGCCTCCCTAACTTAGAGCAGTTGGAGAAAGCAACTAGGTGCTAGAATCACATTTAGAAGTGAGTAAATACCTTTAAGCTTTTGTCATACTGTTCACTGTGTTCCTTTCCCTTTACATTAATTACTAAGAAGCTACACCTTTGTTTTCTTTCTTCTTGATTTTTCTTCTAAGCAGTAACTATTTAAAACAAAAATCCAAGCCAACAAAATCTACTTTGTTACCGCCCGCTTAAGAATGGAAGTAATAGCACTCTACTAAACTGATGAGACTTAGAATTTTCACTTCGAAAACAACCACAGTATAACCCACCAGTCTATTCTTGTTTTAACATCTGCAAAAGACAATAATGATTCATTCAGAATCCGGATATGCTCCAAGCTGTTCACCCTCTATCAGCTCTCCTTTTCCTCACATATTTATTATTTATCCCATTTTTATGACATTTTATTGCCAATTTTGCTTATTATTGGCATTAAAAAGGTTTTTCTTAAGTACTGATTTACCTTGCCACAAACACGAGGGGACAAAACTTCTACACATCTACACTGAATATGCCACAGAAAGCCACGGCTTGTCATACTTTCCAGCTTTTCAGATCCTTACTTGTCTCTGGCTTCAAATAGACAGCTGCCTCCAGTGTGTATTTCTTAATGGCTCATCCAGCCTCCTTCTGAATCTAACACCTATGGAGCAAGAGCCACTAGTCTACCAGATCTCTGACTTTAAGTATCCAGACTCACACTGCTGGTTGTAGCATGCCCTTCTCCAGTTGTTCCCTCCTCTCCCCATCCCTCAGCATCCCAAAACTGCTGGGAAGCCAGGCAGGGCTAGTGACTCAGACATCCTTTTCTCCAATAGGGACCCACCTCACACGGTTGTTCTTAACCTCCCCTAGTAAGACGAAGAGGAAATTGGGTAGGAGATGAAAAGAGGGTCTGCCAAGGGAAGGAGAAAGGGATACTGCTAGGGAGGGGAACAGCAGCTACTGCCAATTGGTGGAAGAAAGGCTTTTGAAGTCCTCGGGTAATTGGGAGAAACTAGAATGTGGTAAGTAATGAGTTTGCTTTGGGAGAAATTCTGAGAAAATGAATTATACAGATGTTGGCTACTGAGAAGTTGTATTTGGATATTTATAGAACTTCAAGGCAAATGACGCTATTTCCTTCAGGCTTTTTGCTGAGCTACGTAAGCAGGTCTGGACCCAAGTAATAGCCTCTACACAAGTTATCATGACCAACAAGGCATTACTAAATGCCTCCTGTCCCAGAGCTCAGGGTTACCTTTAGCTAAACATGACCACAGAGTATTACTGTGCTTATCAGCTTCAGATCATCAAAACAGCACGTAAAAAACTCCAGTGGGTAGACTGCAGGTATTTTCTACGTTCAAGGTCTCTTCAAAGAGTGCTCAGTCATCGCTGCTTCCTACCTCAAGCAAAGGTAGCACAAAGTAAAGCCACTCTAATAGGGTCTGTGTTGGAAAGTAACACAGCCTTCTCCACTGCTGGGCTGTGACACTGGCTCACCTGGCAACAGGATACTCACCTCAAGGCAGAACCTTTTTTGAACCAATACATCCCTCCTGGTCCTGCAGGTTACACAGACCAACTGTATCTCCTGATACATTTCAGTGCAGAGGAAGAGCTAATCAAGGGTCTAATATACAGTATCTGACCAGAAAAGGTGACTGTAGATACACTTCTGCCTACTAATAAACACAATCCCTGCATGGTACTTCCAGAAGACATGCTGTGACATAATTTTCCCTTAGTCTTTTAGGGTATCTGTACATAATACACATAACACTGAGCATTAAGCTGTGCATTTTCCAAGTACCCAGAAATTAACCAAGTAACAGCTAATCCTTAAAAACTGACTGGTTAAAATTTGAGGACAAAAGAGTGTCCATGGAGAAGCAACAAAACTGTGTTGCCCTACTTAAGGAAATTTGTTTCTATTTCATGGATATTTTTGGATGCAGTTTTATTCTCCTTCACATCTGCATAAAGACAGTCTGTTTCCAGTATCATAAAGGTGGCTTTAAATCTGCCTTTGGATTTTTTCAGACTTCATCTTTGGCATTACATGATACCTACTTCTGAAATACCTTCATAATGTAATATTCAGTACTTTAATTTACTGCAGCACGCAGGAATTCATTACTGCCTAGAACGCTTTCCAAAAAGTTTCTCTTGTGAACTTCAAATATTAGCAACAAAACAGAAAAGTAGAATGAAAATAGCAGCAATGCAAACAAAATCCCTCAAATAAACACACATGCAACAAGAAATAATGAGAAGTTAAGCAAAAATGAAATGCCACACAGCTGTTACATTCATGGATTACTCACCCGTAAGCTCCATTACTAATCAGTTTAATTGTTTCAAAATCACTTTCTCGAGGTCTTCTCTGCAGCTTCAGTGAGGTATTAGTGCTCTTCAAAGTACAAACGGAGAAAAAACAAAGTCAATACGGTACTGTTTTCAAAATCGGGGGAAATAAAGAACAAACAATAACCCCCTATCACCAGGCTGTCACACCCTAATGAACCAGCTAAAAGCTCTGCCCAGATAGCCACACAGGTAGCACAGAGAGGGACCAGAGGGACTCCGGAAGCAAATGTGCTTTTTCATCCAAAAGGTATCTGTTACATCGCAGCTATCTGTTCGCTTATCTACATGCACAGGTTACAGCAGACAGACATGAAGGCTTCTGGTAAAGAAGTTACTGGCAATTTCTATTCAGAGCTAGACTTCCGTGAATCCCACCAGGCATTTTTTGGCCATTTTCTTCCTGTTTTAGTAAATCTGACTCCAGTAGTACAGCCTGGTAGTAACAAAACATAGATGAGCTTTCATCCATTCACATAAAATTTTGCACATTTTGCCCTAATGTTAAAAGAGACTGTGACTTACGATAGACTGCGAAAAGAGACACAAAATGAAAAAGTATTTAACAAAAATGCAGTAATTCTGCAGTAATTTACAGAGGTCACTTTCACCTACTTGCATGCCAGAATATTTTCAAAACTGAGTCATTCTAGGTACTCTACATCCTTCTTTCTAGCTTTAATTTTTAATTCATCTTGAAGATGTGTGAATTAGAATTGGGGTGCAGGGGGTACGATGAGGGCAGAGGACTCAAAGTTCAGTATTCCAAACCCATAAGATCCTTTTGAAGATGTTTTCCAATCTCCAAATTCTATGATCCCTATCCAGACAGTCTGGTAACAGTTAAGGTTGAAAGTAGACCTGGTTGGAACACTTTCAATTAAATGCCTGCTAAAGAAAATCCAATGCAAGAGTATTGATGAATATGTTAATATAATGACCTACACAGGAGCAGAGAGAGGCGATTCATTAAATTGTTTAGCCCACTTGTCTGTTGGTACAGGATTCTTCGTAATTGTGCATTTATGATGATTCTGAATGGTCCTCTACTTCCTGTCACTTCCTATGTGTGTTTATTCCACAGCAACACTTTGAAAAAATGTTTCCAAATATTCATCCTATATTTTTCTTTACTGATTTCATCACCTCCCCTATTTACATTACACTGCACTATCCATTCTGTATTTCTTCAATATTTGCACAACACAAATATCTTTATCTTTACAATTACAATTTCTTAGCTATTGCTAAGCCAGTTTGCACCTTAGATTTGCCTAAGCACTTGAGCACTTCTTTTAAGTCTTCTAGTCATTCTTGCGTTCAGTTTGTCAGTCTCCTTCTACTAAATACCACTCAGGTCTAACACACAATCTTCCAGACTGCAAACTAGCTTTCTGAATCCCAGCTAACTTGCTCATTTCTTTGTTGTCTCTTCACTGGATCTGTTCAGCATCTCTCAATTTGATCACTACTTGCCTCTGCAAATGGCCTACTACAAAACCTGCTTTAAAAGTCCTTCTAAAAGAAAAATAAATACATCAAACAGAAATAAAATAAGGAGGCGTGGATTTTGTGGCCAAACAGTTGTGAACACTTTGTGAAAGATAAAGATCCTGCGACATCTAGGAAAATAGGTGGAAAGTTTGGTTGTAAAATCTTTGTGAGCTTTCTGGTTGCTGAGAACCATGGTGTCAGTCTGAAAATTAACCACTGTTCTATTCACTGTCTTTATACATACCAAGAGAAAGTGTGTAACAGGGCAGGGACAGAGGGAACACAACATTTATTTTTCCACTGTTCAGATTCAGCAGAAGTGGCAACACAACAGGATAACTTACATTTATTGATTTATCCCCTTCCAGAGTTTCTGTTGTCCCACTGTCACAGTTAGCTAGTTGAGCTATTTCTGGAAACAAAGATCAGAAACTTAATTTTAAACTACAGTGAATACAAAACTAAATGAAGCATGGAATAGTTTGAGAAGTGATGCTTTTCTGGAACACTTAATAAACATGCTGTCCTATCTGTAATACTTCCCAAATAATTTTTAGGGCACCTCCAAGTATATCTAAAAAATCCCTATCTGAAAAATTAAGACCTGCTATTCAATGCCTATGTCATCTTCCATTCAATACTTCAGGCAGTCATGAAGCAGTAAGAGTGACAATGTTATCAATGCTGAGTTATGGAAACTCTGATTTGTATGAGATCTGAGCATTAAAGGAAAGACAAAGGCAGCACTGATCTGCTAAAACTCCTGAGGAGTAAATAATAGGCCCCATCTTTGCTGGGCTGCTTCACAGTTACAGCAAAAAACTTCTGGTTTATACAGAGACAGGCTCCAAATGGTTTGCATCTTCTACACAGAAATGCTGATATGCTTAACAGAACAACCTAGAAGCCATTTTCTAGAAGCCTGTCATTTATGGAGTCACTAATATAGATGCCTTCTCTGATAAACTAAGGGTTTTTCTGCAGTCTACAGCTTGACCTGGTTGTCCCTGCCAGGGTCAACATACGCTACAGAGCTCCTGTTCTTCAGGGGCACAGTAATTAAGAATTCATCTGGGATACAAAAGCTGAACAGGACAGCTGGTAGCTTAAAGACCCTGGGAGGGTTAGTATTATTTTAATCATATACATAGTTAATTACATACTCCATGTAGCCAAAGATGAACATTTTATCATAATTATGTGCTGGGGATCAGAGATAAGACCACTTGAAATTTGTGAGACATTTTTATTTCAAGACTGTTAATGCAATTTATTAATATGAAAAAAGTCAAATATTCACTTAGAACATCTAAACTGGATTTTTCTGTATAATAATAAGTGACTATTACAAGTGAAATCCCACACACCACTTACTCTAATCATTATGACCAAATTAACCACACAAATAATTTTCTGTTGGAAGAGATAATATTCAAGGAGTAACTCTCATTTGTAATCACTATCCAAAACACAACATACATGAAGTGTTAAGAATCAGAAGCAATCAAAGTGTCAAAAAGCAAATGCATTTTTAAAAGCTAAAAACATGCCAAAAATCCTGAAGTCAATAAACAGTGAAAAATATCTACATTGAGAACAAATAAATCTTAAAAAAATAAGTAAAAGAGAGTTTAAGCTACAAAGATACAGGTCAAACTCAAAACTAGACTGGATTTCCCTGGCAAAAGTCGCAGTTTTGTGAATGTGGGGTTTTTATAACAGAAGTGCAGATGAAACCTTTAATGTATAGATGAGAACCAAGCAAGCTAGAATAATATTCTTTGACAGCCTTCTCAACCAAAATTATTTTCATAAATAGCAAATTAAAGTGAGCCATTTTTAAACAGAACTTTGGCAATATAACCATTATCTGAGAAATACATATTATTTGTAAGCAATAGGTAGTAATGAAATGGAACCAAGAGTCAGCTTTTGAAACAGGGAGCTATGGAACCATTTTGCAATGCCTGAAGAGATTTTTAAAACTCATCTAAATACCATTAAACATCTGCCCTTTTTCTTTCATTGATTTAAACCATTTCTGAAGACTCATGATTCAAAAAGGTAAAGATGGTAATTTAAAAACCATGGGGAAAAACTTCTCCCTGGGGAACTCTTCAGAAATGCAGCCACCAGTCCCTGCTAAGTGATGAATCTGTTGTGGTATTGTTTTCAGTACAGTATAAATTTATCTAGCATTATCTCCAAGTAATGCATGCATCATTTCACTCAAAGAAAGGACACTACAGCTATGGCAGCAAACAAAGGATGCAAGTAGAGAAAGGTCTAAAGAAGTAGGTTTGGCTTTTCTCTGCAAAGGAAGCAAAATCTTTTGCATGAACATTTTCGAACATTGCAGATGTAATTTAACAGATTAGTTGAAAATACAATTCTGTGTTTCAGGACAAGTGGCATTAATGGAGTGGGTTTTGTTTATTGTGAATGACTCGGTTCTTCTGCTATTTAAATATTTCAAATAGTTTTTAATTCCTTGTGTGCAAAGCCAGAAAATGTCTCAGGAAGGTGTTCTTCATATTTATTTTTTTTTCACCAATGAATACATTTCCAAATAATTTTCTTTGTAAGCACTAAATTCCAGGGCATAAACTCACGGTGCCACTCTTTTATTTTTGCTTAGGAAATGTCCTTGTATAAAGAGGCACCAATTTAAAACTAAATGCAGATCATTTAAGAAGTTATTGCACAATGATTTATACTGCCTATAAATACTACTTTTGTGCAGGGAGGCTGGAAAGCATTAATAGAAATCAGATGGTCTCAATTATTCTATCACAAATCTACACACTAAACTGTACAATGATAAACGAAATAATTAAATTGCCCAAATCTCCAACTGAACCAAAGATCAGTAATCTGTTTATCATACACCCCACTGTTTACTGACGTGTTATCATGTCCTCTCCCAGATTCCCTGTGTTCTGGGTGATAACACAGAAGACAAGACAAGCTAAAAGGCACTAGCTAGACTCATTTTCCATAATGGCATTTCTGCCAATTTCTTCCACATTACAGGGCTAGCACTGAACACAATGAACCATTTCCACTGTCATGTGGGACAGAACTTGGTCTCAGGATGAAATGGAAGACTGTTTGGTTAGGAGACAGAAGTAATTTTAATTTTTTTCCCAACACTATCCTTAAAAAGAAAAATCAGGCAAACAAAAATTATGCAATGACAATACTTCCACTGGAACCCAAATTCTCCCTACAAAAGTCCTCAACATGGACACACCAAGTTACCCAGAAAAATAAATCTGGGAATATCTGGGAATCTCCCATAGGAATGGGTGATGTTGTTCCCAGGGACTCTAAGATGGGAAGATCGAGGCACTGAAGGGCAAATAACACCTCAGTCCAGTTTCGTTTCATAGAATCACAGAATGATAAGAGTTGGCTTGGTTGAACTTCATGTGATTTGCAGTAGCCCACCTCTCTAGCCTGTCCAGATCCCTCTGGATGGCATCCCTTCCCTCCAGTGTGTCAGCCGTGCCACCAAGCTTGGTGTCATCGGCAAACTTGCTGAGGATGCACTCTATCCCACTGTCCATGCCTCCAATAATGACATTAAATAGTATTGGTCCCAGTACCGACCCTTGAGGGACACCACTCATCACTGGCCACCACTTGAACACTGACTCATTGACCACAGCCCTTTGAGTGAGGCCATCCAGCCTTATCCATCAAGTGGTCAATCCATCGAACCCATGACTTTCCAATTCGGAGACTAGGATGCCATGCGGGACAGTGTCAAATACTTTGCTTAAGTCAAGGAAGATGACGTCCGTTGCTCTGCCTTTGCCCACCAAATCTGTGGCAGTATCATAGAAGGCCATCAAATTTGTCAGGCAGGATTTGCCCTTGGTGAAGCCATGTTGGTTGTCTTCAATCACCTCCTTATTTCCATGTGCCTTAGCAGAGATTCTAGGAGGATCTGCTCCATGATCTTGCCAGGCACACAGGTGAGCCTGACTGGCCTATAGTTTCCTGGGTCCTCTTTTTTCCCTTTTTTGAATATCAGGGTTATGTTCCCCTTTTTCCAATCTGTAGGAACTTCACCATTTATACATAGGGTTGGTTAACAGTCAACATCAAATTATATCAATGTGTTTCAAATAGAGCTGAAAGAAGAAAGTTGCATTGCCAGGCTGGAAGATGACAAGTACCACTGATAGTGTATTTGTGAGTGATAGTCGCAACAGAAAAATCTCAGATGACTTTTTTAATGCCTTCAAGCTCGTGAGAAAACTGTGACAGTTAGCAAATGTTTGCTCTGTTACCATCTTTACTTTGATCTTTTCCAGGTACACACAGATCATCAGAATCATAAAGCACATTGAGAAGGAAAAAATCTAGGAGTCTATAGCTGGAGCAGGAGATGCACTCACCTTCCAAAGGATCTTTAGTTAAGCCCAGCTGGCTAATAATATATCGAGGGATATCTGTTTTAATGCCTTGCCCCTCTTTAGCATGGCCTTCAGCTGCTTCCAAAAGGTAGTAAAACTCCTCAGGATCAAATTCCTAGAAGAAAAATAATGACCATCATTCTCTGTAGAAACTGAAGTCATAAAGCCTAATACAAAAACTTCCTTTACTTCTTCTGTTGGACATATTTGACATTTTCCTTAGTAAAAAAAGGACCTCTTTATTACTAGTAGTCTATTACTCTACTATGACTCTTACAAAACGTAATGTGCTTTAAGTAATGAAATCTCATACCATTATTTCAGAGCACTACTTTATAGGAATAAGTTCTTTGCCTTCACTTCCCATATAGGTCTTTCCAGAATAAGGTTTTTCCAGAGAAAGACCTATATTAAGCAGCGATTTCACATACAAAAGACTACCTCTCTCGGGCTCCTTACATATAAAAATCAATACTGAAATAAAAAACCCATGGAAATACATGGTTTTGAACTTTTACTTCTAAATTAAATTTTGAAGTCTTTTTAATCAATATGTATTCACTGTATTTTATGGAAAATACCATTAAATCAATCCCTAAACTTCAGAGAGAAGCCATTATCATCAGTTGCTGCAAACAACAGCTGAAGTTCATTGATCCAACTGTTTCAAACCTAGAAATTTTTTTTTTTTTTAAACAGACTTTCTCTAGCTTTCAGTATGAATTCATACGAAAACACCTCTCACATAGCCACTACATTCTTCAAAAGGTTTCTGCCTACCGTAGATCACAACAGATACAGTGCTTAGCAGAGTAAGAGCCAGTCAGTCATGAAACACTGATGTAACAAAACATGCATTCTGCTGGAGTAAGTCTGTTCTGTGAAAAAAATCCGCAGAAGTCAGGGAGACTGTGGAGCTAGTTAGCCCCCCTGCCAGCTGGTTCCTGGCCTGCCATAACTCCATGGGGCTTCAGTCTGCATGCTGGGTCACAAAGTTCCTGCCCAAGCTCCTCAGGTTACCCAGCACTTTGGAACCATCCAAACTGCTGCAGCTACCAGGAGTTGCAGTGTGTCACATTAAAGGTCTTTAGAATTTTCTTACAGAAAAAAAACCCTTAGTTTTTCATTTGTCATGAGCAATTTTCAACATCTCCAGCCTACTCCAGAGCATTTATCATAAGTCCACAAACTGCTCAAAATCCCTTATTTAGCTCAAAGTTTCAGGATGCTGCTGAAGTGTCTAATAATCTGAAAAGAGTTATTAAGTATTATTACATGCTGTTTTAGCCTTATTCTCACAGAATCTTCATGGTTGGAAGGGACCTCTGAGACCATTAAGTCCAACCATACAGACACCAAAAAAACCCAACAGAATAAACCTAACCCCACAAAACAGATCACCCAACCCAACAATCTCAGCCACTAGAGCATGCCCTGAAGTGCCACATGTACACATTTCTTAAATACCTCCAGGGAGAGGTATACCTTCAGGAGAGCGGACTTTAGACTCCTGAGAGAAC
>VXBW01002470.1:3662-146280 GCA_013400375.1 Thinocorus orbignyianus
AGCTAAATGGTGAAAGTATATTTTTATTTTATTTTTTAATCTATATTTTTTTTTAAGAAATTGCCTCGTAGATTCGTTTCTGCTTTCAATAAAGAAGTTTTACTATACCTTTCAAAGACAGAGTAGCTCTTGCACTTCACCTTTAGTAAGTTGCAGACAGGAAGTCCCGTCTCAATAAAGACCATATTGTTGGGTTACAGCATGGCACGTTGGCTTTTATAACTGCATCCTTACAGCGTTCTAATTGTCTCACCCTGGATTTAGCTCCCTAATTTGCTGCTGCAGGAATAGAGAGCCCATTTGCTGCTGTCAGTTGAAACTGAAGCCGCGGTTTAGCCTTTCTGTGAAAGTCTTGGGTCTTCCCTGGGTGAAGGTGGTTCTTTGCACATCTCCAGAAACACATTTTCTAGCCGGTATCTCAAACGGGTTTTAAGTGCGTGTCCTGTTAAAGTGAAGTCTCAAACCCGAATGATTTACTGTCTAACAATAAAGTCGAAATGATGTGGTAATAGCTGTGCTCCCAAAGCGTATCCCAAAAACATACGAAGCATTGTTCGAGGAAATGCACTTTAGAAATCTGTTTTGACATATCGAATGGGCCATTTCATGGCTCTGTAACTATAATCGGCCAAAAGGACTCTGTAGGCTAAAAGGAAGAACGAGAAAAATCCCACGAACCGGTTACTTTTGCCTAAACAACCATTCCCGAGTCTGTTTCATATTAAAAATGACCTCTCTCTTTTCCATGTTCAGGCGGATGTTTCCCGCAATGAGAGTGAAGATCTCAGGTTTAGACCCACATCAGCAGTATTACATTGCTATGGATATCGTGCCAGTGGATAACAAAAGATACAGGTATGGTGACCTTAGGACAAAAAAACCCACCCTAAAACCCAACCCAAACATACAATGCAAGCCATAGGGAGCTTGGCTATTGGAAGGAAGCATTAACACTGTATAAATTAGCTGAAGATCGTGTTGAACTCTCCTTCAGATTCCTATTTTCATCCCAGTGCATTTGGAAAAAAAAAAAAATATTACAAACCCAACATAAATTGTGCCAAGTATGTAAAACCAACTACAGTTTCTGTTGAAGCTCTTTATACATTTGCCTTATGTTCTATGGGCAGATGCTCAGGTTTTGGCTTTCAGAGAGTGTGGTCAGGAAATCTAACTGTGTTTTATTCCTCCTTGGTTTTTCCTCTTAGCAAATTAATATGACAATGCACATTTTTCTAGTGCTGAATGGCATTACCATTAATAAATAACATTAATGTCTGATTTAATGGCACGTTAAGCTCTCTTGGTCATGCTTCAGAATGATTATCTCATTTAATTCAAAAGCTGTTTATCCCTCAGACGTTTGGTTGCTTCGATTCACAGAGGGTAATGTTTCTAATTCCTGTCTTTTAAAGAACTGATGGAGTTATTGTCTGCAGAATAATGCTAGGAACAAAAGTGGTTGCTCTTCCAACATTTAAGAGGAGGAATTCTGTACTGAGAGCCTCACTGTTTCGAGGGCAGCTGCGTTTGGAGGTGAGGTGGTTGGACTTTGTTGAAACCAGTGGTCCTGTAGAACTGGTGGCAGGATCGGGCCCGCAGCAGTGATTACTGGTGAGCTGTGAGAGGTTTTGTAGGTCTTGCTTTACAGAGGCGATCCCAGGCTCTGGAGCAGCCAGGAGGAACCTGGCCAAGTAGTTCAGTGGAGGCAGGATTAGATCCCTTCCCAATTGCTGCTTTGATTGTTTCAACTCCTGTACTTAGCCTAATGTAGGGAAAACCGCTGCAGATAGAATTGTAGAACTAGGAATATTTAGGACTCGGACTGAAAATGTTTGTTCTGCAGGAATGGTGCCTCGTTTCTTAAGCAAACGCTGCTCTAGGGTGGGTTTTTTTGCATATCCTTACCCCATTGACTGCTATTTTACCCTTTTCTCATGCGATGTGTAAGAAATTTCTTGGGATCGTTCCAGATTCTGTGGTTTTCAACAAGGTGCAGGTACCAGTGCTGAGGATGTCCAGTACATCCAGTTAGGGGAGGTTTCCTGACTGTATTGTAGAGGAAAAAATGCTTTTTATTTTTCTTTGACCCAGAGTGCAGCTCAAGTGAAAGCCCTTTACTTGCTGTGTTGCATGTCAGCATTTACTCAGCAATCTCAGCATATCATTCCTAGAAGGTCTCAGCAATTCTTTAACTAATAGCAAAGAGGCAAGGTAATTATTCCAAATTGAATAAGACTGCTCATATTAAAAATTAAAAGCAGTTATGTCGAATGGGAATTGTTTAAACCTCATTTAATTTAAAATAAATGCAGTCATAATGAGCTGCACTGTCTGCCCAGCGTGGTACGTGGTGGCCAGATAACTGAAGCAACTTAAAAGTTGTATGAAGGGCATTATTTCCTTAGTTGGCAACCTTAAATTTCTGTAATCATATACTAGTAGCATGCCTTTAGCCTTCCTGCTAATTATTAATGTTTCATATTTTCCTCAATCCCATTTTTCATTCTTTACTGTGCAATCTATGATTATTTTTTATTATTATTGTTTTTATTTTATTTTTTTTTATCGCTGGCTGTTATTTTAACTTTGGATCTTCATGTGGCTTTAGGAACTAACTGTCTTGCAGATCTTAAGATCTGACAGATGCGACAGCAGTCTCTAGCTGTCAGAGCAGATACCAAAACTAAATGGAAATGAAGGAGATTACAGCTAGGTCTAGATTTCTGGCAAAATTAGACCTTGTTGTAAATACTTGGAAGCTGAAACTGTTGCTTAGAATATTTTATGCGTGTTTGTGGCTTTATTTACTTTTTGTAGGGAAAGCGCGTATTCAGTTTAAAGCAAAAATATGAAATAAGTGAAAAACGTTACAACTGTTGACTGTGCCATCTGGGCTTCAGAATTTGTCTCCAGGATAGAGTTTCACCCTCACTCTAGATCTTAGTTTTACAGCCTGATATGAGTCGCACGGAGTGATGCATGTGTTGGATCGTTCTGTTATCATTTCTAATTACACTGTTTGTCTTTTTCTAATAGGGAACTCAATTGAACAAACAAATGATTTGATAAAGTTTTCTTGTTTTTTATTAAGAAATATAGCTGAATTACTGCAATTTTACCATACTCAGGGAAAAAAAAAAAACCAACCAAAACCACCTTGAAGTTTTTAATTGGTGCTTTTAAAATTGCTCTGTGAAGTGTCTGCCTCCAAAATAAGTTTTCTACCAAAGCAGGCACTATTTTTATTAGAAAATGACTTTGTCAGCATTGGCCTATCAAATGAAATATGGGCTGTGTTTTTTTCATTTTTAAGCCTTTCTGCAATGCTATTCAAGAAAATTAATATGGTCTTGCAGAAACAGCAAGAGCACAGTCTGACATAGTTTCATTATTTTTTCCCAATCACAACGTTCTTTCCCTTCAATAGCTTTATTTATAGACTCTTATATTAGGCTCAACATGTTAAACCTTCCAAATATGGAATCACTACTCGATTTGATAAATGAGGGACTAGATTCTTCCCTGCCTGCTGGTGCCTGCTCGGAGCGGAGCTGCAGCAATCAATGAACAGACACCAGCTTCAAGCTCTGTGTGCAGAGCCTGGTGTTAAGGCTGTTACTGATTTTAAGACTGTTAAGGTCAGATCCGAGCTTTACTTTTGCAGATTCCACAACTATGTTTTGAGAGTAAAAAAAAAAAATAATAAATACGAGTTTAATTTATTGTCCTTTCATGTTTTGTTGACTGGCAGATTCTTGTCATATGTATGGGCCCTGATTTATTAATCCAGACCGATCTGGCGAATTATTTCAGGGTTTGTGGCTGTAGGTATTTGTTTTCTTTCCATAGGTATGTTTATCACAGCTCCAAGTGGATGGTGGCTGGCAACGCCGACTCCCCGGTGCCGCCTCGTGTTTATATTCACCCCGATTCACCCGCCTCTGGGGAGACGTGGATGAGACAAGTGATCAGCTTCGACAAACTGAAGCTTACCAATAACGAGCTGGACGATCAAGGGCATGTGAGTACTCGCTGTTCTGCAGGATTATGTGTAGGCACATTGCTCAGCCCAGGAAGGCTCTGACGTCCAGCTCCAGGGTGCCAGAAATAGGCTTGACTTTTCAAAGCTGTTTTGGAACTTTACCGTCCAGATCTGAAATCTGCTTACTTTCTGCTCCGATAATTAACTGCTTATTAGAGCCTGCTGTTTTACTCCCCCCTCAAAAACAGGGCTCCTTCTTGCAAAGTTAGACTTTACAAGGCTAAATTGCCTCATACGAAGGGGCAGAATTGCCCTCGTGTTTTCCCACCGAGTGCGTTACTCGCAACTTCTGCTCCGATCAAAAAGGACGCTTAAATTCACAAGTGGCTAGAAGAAACATTAATAGCGTGTAATAACTTCACGTGAATAAAAATACACTTAACTATTTTCTTAACCTAAGCATTTGTGTGAAATCCCATGAGGTGTTAATAATTGCAGTCAAAAAACGAACAACATGGGAGCTGGGTTTGCTCCGATAATGATTTATTACATACCTTATGAAGCAAGACCCTTTCACAGCTGAGGCTCATTACTCCTGAAAAAACTGGCGAGGACGTATGCAGTACGAGTGTTCTGTTTGCAAGTTCTAAATTGTTTAGTTATGACATTATCTAATGTGACAAAATGTGTTATGTTAATATTTCCTTTTCTCTTCAAAACTGTTGAAACATGACAGATGTAAGCCAGTATCTTTCCAGCAATCCCTAAAACAGTTTTACTTGACACCTTAGGAAATAATTACCAAAAAAAAAAAAAAAAGGATTGTTTTTAGCCAGGGTGAAGTCTTTAATTTTTGCAGGATCCCCTAATAAATGGCAAATGTTGGCTTCCTTTCAGGAGGAGCATCAGGTTCCAAGTGGTAGAGTTTTAAGATGTTGGAGGCAAGTTTTGAGACAGGATGTGGATTCCATTGTCCTTAGTGTAGCCCGATTTATTAACCGGGATACTTTCCCCTTCACAGAAGGGAGTGAAAGAAAACGTACCTGGCACGGAGCACAAAGATATTATGTGCATCTTTCAGTGTAGCTTTAACTCTGTGACATTAAGCTGAGTATTTTGTCAATACATAATCCAAATTTAAGTATGTGATGTTTTTTTGTTGCAAAGGAGATTGATGTGAAACTCTGGTCAAATGGTGCAGGAGCTACAATTTTTATGTTACTGTGGCAAAAAAAAAAAAAAAAAAAAAAAAAAAATCTTCCCTTTCATATAACACTGTTCATAATTTTATTGCACTTTTCCTTAAAAAGAATGTAGGGGGATATTCACATCACCTGAGTTAGTGGTGATTTTCTTTAGGCTTGGAAAAGAGTCATTTGACATCGCTTCTTCCCAGAATTACAGTGGTGGGATCTCATTTGGCAGGGGCCATCTCCGTCAAGGTTTGCACACTTAGTTCCCTTAGCTTTTCCCAGCGACTCTTCTTGAGCAGGAGTTGCTTTCTCCAAGTCCTGACTCCATTGGAAGGGCTTAAAAGAGGTGAAATGGGTGCGAATGGATAAAATGTGGCTTTTCCCATGGCGAACAGACAGGCCGGATGGATTTTGGACTCCCTGGATTTCAGAGGGGCAATACCTGGGTTCCGTGGTCCACCCCTGCACTTTGCAGTGGCAAACTGTGATAAAATCTCAGCTAGGCAGAGAACTGTGTTGCTGTATTTTTTTTCCACCCCAGATCTTAGCTTTGTTTTTATTCTGAACCGAAACCTGCATAGTGTACACAGCACACCATTATTCATAAGGGGGGGGGCAAGGGGGGAGATATAAATTTTCTGGTCTTTAGTGAAGCGTTTTGATTTGGAAACTAGTGAAGCAAAGCCCTCGTACAGCGATTTGAGACACATTGAACTGATTCAGAGCTACGGCAGCGCCCCTCCTCCCCAAAATGGAAATTTAAGTATTAAAATAAAAGGACAAAAGAAGGATGACTGTAAAATAATTTCATATTTCTCAAATCTGGGAAATTGCAAACATGTCATTCATAATTACCAGAAAAGGCAAAAGCAGAAAGCAGAAAAGTGTCTCTTCCAATGGGTACATTTTTTCTTTTAAAGCTATGGTAGTGTGGAATGCTGCATTGAAAAAGCTATGTAGCCTCTGGATGCCTCCAGCAATAATGGAAAACGAATAATCATATTTTGTGATGAATATAAA
Source organism: Thinocorus orbignyianus (assembly GCA_013400375.1). Lineage (NCBI taxonomy): Eukaryota > Metazoa > Chordata > Aves > Ciconiiformes > Thinocoridae > Thinocorus > Thinocorus orbignyianus. The sequence continues at coordinate 9,861 of VXBW01002470.1, forward strand.
AAACAATTGTTTCTCATAAGCAGGAAGGAACCATTTTTCTCAAGAGGGTACCAGGGGAGGAGGGATTGGGGATTAGAAGAACAAGGGGTCAAGGCTGAACTGTCTCTCAAAGATTTGCTTTTATGTTGTGTGTTCTGACTCTCCACCCCTCTACGGAAGGTGGGGTATATTTTAGATTAATAGAAAGTTGTGGTGTTTTTTTTTTCTTTCTGCTTAGGCAGAAAGCTGAGAGAAACCTCAGTGGGGTCTCTACACTCTGCCATCCTTCCTCTAGAAGTTCAAGCAGTGTTGGGTTTTAGTTGTTCTTGGCATGTGCTTTCCATCCTGCCTGGTTCTGGGGCTTTAATCCTTGTCAAAATGGTTCTTCTATTCTAACTGCATCCTTCAGAGGTACTGACTTTCACAGAGTTTTTGTGTTTAAAATCCTGGGGCCAGGTTTTGATCTTGCAGGTGTCAAGGTAGGGAGCTCACACGTGATCATCCCATGGCCCTCACACCTATTCCAGAGTACTACCTTTTGGAATTGATGAGAAAAATGACCCACACCTCTGGGAATGGGGACAGGATTTGCAAACAGGTAGTGTTTCTGTGTAATATTTCAGTTGTGGTAGTAGTTCATGGCCAACCAGCTCCCTCAGCATCGCATCGGGCTGGGGTTAGCTTCTTGCGAGAGGAAACTAGCCACCCCTAAGACGACTTACTTCCCTGCTGGAAGGCTTTTCGGCAGCTCCTTGCTGCCTGCTGCTATGTCCATCAGTGTTTTGAGTGGGAGGTTGTGACGCTGGAATTCTGTAGTGCTGTTCTGCGGGGAGATTTTGAAGTACATCTGCACGTAGGATGCTCTTCCACACTCGGGATCCCGCTTGCAGGCTGAGAAGATCAAGTGAAAATTGGAAGGATAGGTTTGCCTTGGGTATTTTTTGACCTCAAAAGGGTGAAATCCCTACAAGGGAAAGACTGTGGGCTTCTAGAAGTGCTGTGGAACCCTTATGACGTGTTTTGTGGTGTTTTTGTCCTGGGAAGGAAAATCTAACCTACGTTTTGCAGTTGACCCAGAGAAGCGCGTGTTCTGGGCACCCTTTGTTAAAGCCTCTCACCCTTCTCTCCTCTGCGGAGTAAGTGCTGCATTGTCCAAGCAGTCTCTCCCCCCGGCTGGTTAGAGCTGGCTGATTTCTCTGTGTTAATGCCGTTTTTAATCTGAATTTCAGTAGAGGGGGGGTGGAAAGTCAATATTTTTGATGCTATTTTCCATGCTTTTCAACTGAGTATTTTTTGATGCGGAGCAACATCTTTTAACTTTTAGTGAAAATGAGGCTGTTAGTGTGTTAATTGTTCCTTGGTGGTTGGTATTTTTATTTTTTTTTTCTTTTTTTTTTTTCTTTTTTTCTTTTTCTTTTCCCCATTTAAAAGTGGGGTGAGGCTGGAAGCAGAGGCAGACTGTTACTCTGCCCAGACTTGGCTCCAAGTAGCAAGCTCTGCTTACAGTCAACGAGTAGTTAGTTGTATGTTCTTGCGACAATGAAAAAGCTGGGAAACATCAGCATTTGCACTTGCAGGTTTTTTTTGTCTTTGTGGAAAGGGAATCCGTGCTCCTCAGCCCCACACGCTTCCCTGACTACAGAAAGCCTGAATGCGCAGGTTTTGCAGGGGGGCAAAGAAAGAATTTGGGATGAAAATCAGGATGAAAATGAGGTGGAGAGGTGGTCGTGTGATCTCTGCACTGCTGAGCTGTTGGGGGATCAGCATCTCCCCCAGGAATGAGGATCAGGCTCTCTCTTGTGATGGCTGTGCCACGGTGGTACCCGAGCTCTGAAGCCTCATCTCGGCAGCATCTCTCAAAAGCTGTAATCCCGATTTTGTGTGTCCCTTCACCACCTGTGTTCTCCCAGCCTTACCCTGCTGCTACCTCTTCTGTCTCATAGTCATGTCTTGGCAGCTGCAGGGGCCAAAGTGTAATTTCACATTTGTCAGGAGAAGTTAATTCCCCCCCAAAACGCTTTTTTTATTTTATTATTTTTTCGGTCAGGCCCTGTGAGGGCTTTGTAGAGAGAGACAGGCTTTTCAACTGTGGGTTGAAAGCCATGCCGGTTCCTGCTTGGCATTGGGTGGGGTTTGTTCTGGTTGGGGTCTGGATTTTTTTGGTTGTGGGCTTTTGAGGGTAGATCTCTTAAAATTAGATCCCGTTTGTGCTGTTGAATGTGCAAGTGAGGTGAAATGAAAAGCAGAATCTCATTTTCCTTAGCTTTTTCATCACAGTAACTTCAGGCAATGCTTAAAATAACAGCCCTACATGGTTTTCAGTGTGGCCATTGCATCTCCCTTTCCTTTTATGTCCTGTCTACATAGCGTTGCTCTTTAATTCAGCAGGGGTCTGCTGTTAGGTATTATTTATTCAGAATTCAGAGTCCTGATCATAAGCAAAGATCCTATTGTACAAGGCATGGTACAAAATTAAGAAAAAAAGAAAAAGTCCTGCTATGGATTTGTTAACTGCCTAACGGTGTGTCAGGGATGGAAACGGAGCCAAGCCAGGTTGCTCTTAAGAGATACCAAGATCAGTTTACCTGTAATAGCCACCCAGATAAGGAGCAGGAGATGGTCATCTCCATCCTGCCGATGAGCAGAGACGTTCTGGTTTTTTGTTTTTTTTTTTTTTTTTTTTTTTTTTTTTTTTTTTTTGTCCTGTTGCACCTGTATCTCCCCTGGTATCACTGGGTTTTCATAGGAAAGCAGGGTCGGGAACATGCTGTCCTTCTGCATTTTCATTTTGTAGAATTTTGCCTGCGGAGAACTGAAAGGAGTGCTGTGAAAGAGAATATACATTTGCGTGACAAAAACCAAACTCTGAGCAAGACTTCAGGAACTGGGGAAAGGCTTTGTATGAGAAAATCCACAGGGCACTCCCTAGGCAAATTAATTGGACCTCTGATGTCATTATCAAAACCTTACTTGCAGGCTAATAAAAACCCTGATTATCCAGAAACTTGGCTTCTCCAAAACAGGGTCATGTCATCTGGCCAGGACCAAGCATATTAAACTCGCCAAACTCTAGCTTATCCAAATGGATGTAATGTCCTCTATGTCATTTGGATGAATGAACTTCCACGGTGTCTGGCATCGGGGCTCTGCCGAGCTCCTTGACTCGGGCACGTTCTGAAGCTACTCAAGGAGCAGGAAATTAAAAAGCTTCCCCTGAATGTTGATTAGGGGTTCCACAGGCCAATAGCCATAGGACTATTTATTTATTGAGTTACTAATTTCTTAGGCCTTCCAACAATAATAGCTGAGCTTCCAATTATTTTTTTTTCTGGAAATCTTCTATTTTAGTAGTGGTTAGCTGAAGCGAAGTAAAATAGAGGAAAAATCCTGTATTTTAGATCTCTTCTAAAATTTGGGAACTATCCAAAAGGTATTTTTTTGTGTGTTTAATTTTATGCACTGTGAGTTCATATACTGCTCATTTATCCTTTATTCTTAATCGAACTTTTGTATGCTGGGAGGGGGTTGTATATTGGGGGTGTTGTGTGCATATATATATTATAAATCTAGAGTTATTAAAACTTCAGAGTTTGGGATTTTGGTAGCATTTTACTCTGAAGTTTCTGCTTCTTCAGAGTGTGAGAGTCTTAGCCTGTGTTCAAAATAAGATATGTTTCCAGCCTTTGGGATATCAGGAAGAAAATTGCTCCAAGCATACCCTGAAGGTTCCAAAAACAAAAGGCAAACGTTGTTGCTATTAATCCTGTTAGATCAAATCCAGGCTCCAGTGAAAAAAAGGGACAAAACTTTCCTAATTCCAGTGGGACCAAGACTTCGCTCCTGATTTTATTTTTCTATTTTTTTTTTCTTCTTTGGGAGCCAGTCTCAGTTGAACCAATCTCAGGAGCTCTTGAGTCGTAATTTTTAAATACTTAGGGTTGGCAATAACACAAATGCACAGGGATTAGCCTACCGTAATAAGAACCTTCAGAGGTTAAAGAAAACATTTGATTTCCAGTAAGTGGCACGGTAAACACATACCATAATCGGTTCCAAAAAGCTATTAGTCCTGAAACAGCAGGGTGTCCTTTCTAATAAATGTTATCTTTTGTCCTTTCACGACTGCATAGATTATCCTTCACTCGATGCATAAATACCAGCCCCGTGTCCACGTCATCCGAAAAGACTGCGGAGATGATCTGTCCCCTGTCAAGCCCATCCCTTCGGGAGAAGGGGTGAAAGCCTTCTCCTTCCCTGAGACAGTTTTCACTACCGTCACGGCGTACCAAAATCAACAGGTAACATGGGGTTTCTGCTTGGAACGCTTTACAGGCTTTTTAGGCTAGTCAGGGAGGAAAGAGATTGGAGAATCTTAATAGTAAATACAGCATTGAAGCACAAGACAAAGAGCAGCCCAGTTGTTAGAATCATAGAATGGTCCGGGTTGGAAGGGACCTTAAAGTTCATCGACCTCCAACCCCTCTGCCATGGGTGGGGACATCTCCCACCACATCAGGTTGCTCCAAGCCCCATGCAGCCTGGCCTTGAACCCCTCCAGGGATGAGGCTTCCACAACTTCTTTGGGCAACCTGTTCCTCGCTCTCACAGTAAAGAATTTTGAAGTTGTTTTTGTACTTTTAAGAATAGAAACATGTTTGGGTAGAATTTTTAAAGCATTTTTGGTCCTGACTCCAGCGATTTCAGGATTCCTAGGACCTTAACAGAGAAGCTGACATCTAAAGAAAGTTGCAGTTGTTTTCATTAACTGCTTTCAATGCACATGATTTACTGCAATTTATCTGCATCCACACTACGCAAAGTCAAAAGTAAGCTGCAGGCTGAGTGACTCCAGTGTTTGGCTCTTATTACTGCTTGTTTAAATGCTAAACATAGTGACACCATAGTTAGTGTTGTGTTGTGATATTTTATTAATTCCGTGTAAGTTATTGCAGTTTTATTTTGGGAAATTATATACACCTTGAAATCTTTACAAAGGGAAGAGTCGGAGAGCCGTGTAAATACTGAAATATAATTAATTGGTGCTTATGCCATTGATTTAAATAAATTACAAGTATTTGGAGGGGTTTTTTTATGTTTTTTAAGTAGGGTAATAGCCTAGGGATAATCTCTCTTTTCACATTTCCTTCTTGACCCCGTACAGAAATAAAATTTAATTTAAATTTTATTGCAGTTTAGGCAGTATACTCTCTTAGGTGAAGAATGACATTTGCCAGAAGATTTTTCCCAAGAATTCCAACCTGCCATTTGGTAGCATTAAATACCTATTAGCTTCTCTGGGGATTTACAAAAATAATGATCAGAAGGCTGGACCTTATTTTGCTGTGTTCCGGGACAACTGTTTTAAACCATGCAAAAATGAAGATGTTTCTGTTTCACTGTTGGCATAATTGTGCCAAGACAGTAATTTTTGGTGTACTCTGCTGAATTTGCATGGAGTAAATTCTTTAATAATTTCCACAGATAACTCGCCTGAAGATTGATAGGAATCCATTCGCCAAAGGCTTCAGAGATTCGGGACGTAACAGGTAGGTGGTGGGGAAAGGAGGTGGGATCGTTGCTTCTGACAGAATGGGTTTGTGATGGTTGACGGGGGAAAGCGGCTGTACTTATAGACAAATTAGCCTGTGGACTCAGGCTCCCTGAGATTTCCTGGTGACATTCTCTGTGTTGGGCTCCCATTCCTGCTCCTCTGAATACTGAGGTCAAGAATGGGTTGGCACATGGCTTAATGCATGTGCTTGGAAGTTTCCTTTTGGTGGAAGCGCAGGCATGTGATGAGGGCTGCAGATGGCATTAATGAATACTCAGGTCTGTGATTTCAGGCTGCTCCTGAAGTCTCCTCTTTCTCCTGGCCAGGGACACAAATTGCAGATACCACTGTCAAGCTGTAAGCCCAGGCTTTCTTGCACTTAAGTGGCATTTAGCATGGATGAGGGGAGAAATTGAGTCACCTTTTGCAGCAACCTTATGTTTAGCATGCTTGCCAAGGAGGTGGGAGAGCTGTACTGAAGTACCTCTTTAGCCTAAGGAGTTTTAAATCCGCTTCCTAGATGAATGCCTTTCCTACTAAGCTGTAGATGACCTTGAAACTAGCCTGGTTTCCACCTCCTCTTGTTGTGGCTGGACTGATTAATTGCTTGTTCTCTCTTGATCCATGAATCTTTCAAAATAGCAATGAGGGGTCTGAGCAGCGCAAAGCGAAGGCTTGGGTCTAGTCCTCGCTGCCAGTACCCATGAGGTATTTTATCCAAAGAACGTTTAATGCATAATACTTAATCCTGTTATGAATTGCATGTTAAACCATTTCAGCTAAAAAAAAAAAAAAACACACACAAAAAAAAAACCCACAAAAAACCCCAAAACAACAAAAAAACACAAAACAAAAAAGCAGGGTTTAATTGTGGTACATAGCACACATCAATTCCAGTGACCACACCGCGTTTGGTGTCTACAGCTGCTATATTTATGACCCAGGCTCGCAGGGAAGGGAGCAGGCTGTGCTGGTAGGAATGCTCTGAGAGTGTCTTCTGGGAGCTGCTCTACTGGGCTTCTCTTTTAGCAGAGGCTACAGCAGTAAAGCCTGTTTTGTGCCTCCACCTGAGTTACGTACATGCTGAGACTGGACAGCAAACAGAGTAGTTTTTTAGACGACAGTTACAGCAGGGGCTGGGGTAGTTGTGAAGATCCACAGGAATTCACTTTAAGCATCTTTTCAGTTTGTATTCTGCATTTTCTGCTCTCTAAGGTTTTTGTCTTCCAGTAAGAAACATTTTTCCGTGCTCCATCCTGGGGTATAGAAGGGATTCCACAGGCACCGACATAAAAAGAGTTTTACCACAGAATTACAGAATGGTATGGGTTTGGAAGGGGCCTCATTCAGAGCAGGTTGCACAGGAAAGTGTCCAGGTGGGTTGGGAATGTCTCCAGAGACAGACTCCACCACCTCCCTGGGCAGCCTCTTCCAGGGCTCTGCCACTCTCAAAGTGCAGAAGTTCCTTCTCATGTTTAGGTGGAACTTCCTCCTTCATAGCCTTTCACTTTAAAATTTAAGTGAAGAGGAACTTCCAGATAACTGCAGTGACTGAAGAAGCAAAGCATGCTGTGCTGTGTGTACTTGAGAAAGGGAAAGGTGTCCATACGTGCCCCGTTTGACAGCTCTCCAAAGGCAGCGTCTCTGACATGCATGCTTTTTGCAGAGCTATCAAATAGGTACTAAGGAGAGAACAGTGAAACCCTGACTCCTCTGAAATTTCTGATTTTAAGCGAGGTTTGAATTTCTTCCGTACTATTATATGAAACAAGGAAAGACACCCTTGAAAACAGAGAGGAAAGGATCATTTGGAAAACATTTGTTAATTGGATTTAACATGGTGGGACACCCTTGGTATTACCTGAGGAGGATGTAGGTGCAGCAAGAGCACTGCAAATCCAGCTGTAGAACTGGGGCTAATCAGAGTGGGTTTTTTGGTTTTGCTGTTAGCAGTAAGTTTGGTTTGGGCATTAGGAAAAAAAGCAGGATATTGGAATTTGAAAGGCAGTTGTAGCTTGCAGAAATGGTTTAGGAGGTGAGTCCTGCAGCAAGGGCCATCCTCTATATATGTTTTGGAACTGGCTTTAGATGAGGTCTGAATGCTTTTGTTGCAGTGTTTCTTGTTGCAGAAATGACCCTGCAAATTCTTGTCCATTGCAAATTGTTAAACTGATTTTGGTTTACTGAAGTCAGTATTGCTGCTTTCTTCAGTAGACTCTCTGCAACGGAACAAATGTGTTTGGAAATGCAGCTCAGGTTTTTAATTGTTGAGGAAAATTTCCTTTTTTTAATTTAAATTGTTGGTCCACTCAGTTGATTATGATTTAACCCCACTACTGAACTTTGAAATTAAATGTTAAGATTTAGTTATCTTTATTGTTCTAGATAGTGTGCTTCTAAACTAGGCATTTTAGTCTGCAAGAGAGTGTAAAAACAAGCAAACAAAACATTTTGGTAGCATTATATCCAACTTTTCACTGTTGCTTTAATTATTGCAGCTGCCTTACCATGCACCGCTGCATGCAGTAATTCTGTTTAATTAAAAATATTCCCTTTCAGGTCATTCCTGCTCAGTCCCAGAGGCTATTTTACAGAAATCAGTAGCTTCACCTTTTAAAAGCATTCCCTGTGCATTTGCAAAGTGCAACAGAATTTATGTGTTGAGAATAGTTTCATTCTTCAGTTCGGCCTTAAGTTTGACCCTATAAAAACTTTTAGTCAGGAAAGGACCAGAATTTCTCCCTCTAAATACTTCAGGAAAAACATAACTGTTTTGTTAAATAAACTTGGCCATTTGATAGCGTAAATTAGGGTGGTGATAAAATGTGGAAATTGTTCGAAGGCATCTTGTATAAATTATCGCCTGGGCTACACTCCTCCAGGAGGTGGCTTTTATCTCCCCTTTAAGTAGAAACGAAAGTTTGCCATTACAGCAGAAAATGAAGGCTATCTTTTTAGTCCAGGTTCAGCTAATAAATGCTTTATAACTATTTCCTGCAATACGTTTGTGATCCTGCTGGAAGTGCAACGGGGAAGAAGCAGTACCGGAAGAACACGTTGGTAGCTTCAAATTGGGCTATTTGCATAATTTGAGTTTACAGAGTGGTGCTGCTCAAAGCAAGCGCTTGTATTTGGTGTCTGCCTAATGCTGACACTTAACAGGCCTTAGGGGCCCAGCAGTCAAAAATAACAGCAGAATTATACCTCTGAGGTACATTACTTTGTAAAACTCTGCCAGAAAACAAATGAGCCTTTACCTTCAGGAAACAGAGATGCTTCTAAATGCTGCCTGCCACCATTGTCTGCTCGGTTACTTCTGGTTTGTCATGGCACTTCACTCTGTAAAGAAAAAAGACAGAATATTTTTAGTTTCTAAGGGCATTTTGCTCAGCACGTAACCACCAAGACACAACGTCGCTTTGTATGTGTTAGTAGCAAAAGGGCTGTACACCCATGCCTGGCTCGTGTTGTAAGTATGATTTCCCAGCTCCTTGGTACTGACTGGGAATCTTGTTTAAGTAGAAGTTGTCAGTGGGTCACTTAGAGTACTTACCATTAAGGAAACACTGTACTAGGAAAACATTTAATGTCATTTTTGTCAAGTCCACCCCTGACCCCCAAGCTCCAAAAATACCCAGACTGGGATAGAATACCAGAGTTGCGGAACTGGGCAACTCTTTGCCTGCTTCCAGCCCAGTGACTGCAGATCACAGTGGATGAGGATGTAAGGTTCTTTAGTAAAAAGCAAAATCAACTTTGAAGTAATCCTGAAATATTACTGATTTCTCTGGGTTTGTTTTGGTTTTTGTTTTCTTCTTTTTTTCTTTTCTTTTTCTTTGAGATAAAATCTCCATAGAAATGTGACAAAATACAGCTTCTTTTCATGATGTCGTGTTGGTTTTATTCTAAATAGAATGGGACTGGAAGCTTTGGTAGAGTCCTATGCCTTCTGGAGACCTTCACTGAGGACGCTTACATTTGAAGATATACCTGGGATACCTAAACAAGGTAACGATCTTCTTTGTGTTCTCTCAAAACAAAAATGCGTGAAGATAAATCTCAACCCATCATTCTTTGCAAAAATATAGGTGAGTGTGTTACTTGCAGAGGAAAAATTATCCAACCAACCCCAGTGCAGGCCACCACCTCTCATCAGAGTCATTCTGTTAGAAAACTAATGCTGACAGGGACAGTAAAAATGTTAGATCATCAAGAAAAATCAGATCTCATGTGGGAGAAGATACCAGTTATTTAAGAATGAAATAACCTATTTTTTTAGTGTTACGCTCTGGTGAGATACAGAAGGCAGAGATCATTTGTAGGTGACGTCTGTTGTACATATCCAAACTCCAGTGTAGAAATTGCTTGTGTGTTTAAAAGAAGAGAAAGGAATGAAAGAAGTAATGAATCAACAGTGGCAAGCATAATTGGATTTCTGCCTTGGAAAGCCTCCTTGATTCTTAAGGACTCAAAAATTGCTTGTTAAAAGTCCCAATAAACTTTATCTGTATCTTAGAGCTTGAAAAAAATGGAAATCCTCCCCATTTTGCTTATTCCCAGTCCCCAGCCTGGTTCCTGTAACCCGTTGGCTCCCACATCATCACAGGGGCAGTGCTGTAGGGGAGGGATTGGTATTTAAATGACCTGTTTTGACAGAGGGGGGAGTCTCAGTACTTTCTTTTCTGAATTTCTTTATTTCCAAAGCATCCCTCATCATATAGAAAACCTCTCAGGTGTTTCCCAACTGAATCAGACATCTTACTCCTGAATCTTCGCACTTCCTACTTTCTCAATAACATATTTCAGTCATTAAGTACTTTCAGACCAAAACCCCAGAAAATATGGAAATAAACAGAAACAACTATCAACTCCTTAGCCTAGTCCTTTGAGAAATTTTGGGCACCAATGCCTGATATGGGCAACTGAAAAGGATTTTTTTTGCCAGTTCACAGATAATTTGGGAGAGGGCTGGGAAAGTTTTGAGTGGAGACTGTCTTTATAGAAAAACCCTGTAATAGGAAACCAGGATCAGACCTGAAACAATTTGCCAGATTCTGTAAGGCTGGATGTTTATATATATTACACCGTTTGAGAGCAGACGAACTGCTCCTACAAACTTCCCGCTTCCTTCCCTGTGTGTTGCCTGAGGTTAAGGAGCCTGTTGATGTTCAGAGGATGGGATCTGACATCCTTACACTCCTTCATCCTTCGGTCATCTACACCTTGGACAGTTAGGGTAGTTTAGAGACTTGCTTAAGGTCCCCTATCAGGCATTTGTCCTGGTTGTTAGTGCTGGAAGTGTCCATCTTCAGGTAGCAGAGGGGTTGGCATAGAACAGAAGAAAAAATAAGTATGCCTTATACCAGGATTTCTGGAATGTGGCAGCGTCTCATGGTGCTTTGTGCCTTTTGTGGCATGTCAACAGAACAAGAAGCAGGAGGCAGAGTTCACTGATCATGTGTTTTTCTTTATACTAGCTCATCTGTCATGAAAACCTGTTATTGACAGTGTGTATTTCTTTGCAGCATCAAGCTGCTTGATAGCTCATGTGATTCACAAGCAGGAGAGTCCTCCACATTAAGTGACTTCTGCTTGGGAGTCTGTGAAAGGCCCAAATAAATTCTTCTATTTATTTTTTTTGGGTGGAGATATGATCTCTAAGAAAAGGAAGTGTTTCTTACAGCTGGGAAACTTTCAGTCCTGAGAAAAGGTTCCACCTGCAGCAAGCAGAGCACATTCTCAGGAGCATCCAGCCCTGGTATTTGTCATGCAAAAAGTTTTGATCTCAGTAAATGAACAGTTTGGGAACAGATTGCTGCAAACCTAACCCTCCTCCTACCCATTCAAGAAATGAAGCAGTCGTGTGCTGTACTCAGCCTACACTTTTCCTGAAGTTGCTCTGCAGTTTTAGTCTTGGTTTTGGTTTGTGGGTTTTTTTTGAAGTTGGAAGTTTTTTTTCTTCTGAAATCACCTTCCCTGAAGCTGCTGAGCTGCAGGACCCTTGATCATTTGAGCTAAGGAACCGGTTCTGTAGCTGATGCTCTGGCAGTGAATGGGGCACAGACTGCTTGAAACCCACTCTGGGGTGTAGCAACAGTAGAGAAAATAAAATAATTCATAACTTTGAAGGAGGGTTCCTGTGATGTGGTACCACCTGGCTACATCTCAGCAGCTCGGTTCCTGTATCAAATAAAGAGTAGTTCACCTTTTGGGCAGAAGCTTTAAGTATTGAATGATGGGCAAAAGCATAACCTATGTTTTCTTTCTTGGACAGGCTGTTTCTTTAAAAACACACATCATACATGTGCACTCTCACCTGTACGTGTATGTATGTCATTTTTTGAATTTACGTTGTGTTTCATGTCAAGGGTTACATAAAAGACGAAGCTCTTGGTCTGACACCTAGGAGGTGAACCTTTCCCAACATGCTTTTTACTCTGTGATATTCTCTTGCAGGAAATGCAGGTTCCTCTACTTTACTCCAGGGATCTGGCAGTGGAGTGCCATCTACCCACCCTCACCTTTTACCGGGTTCCCCTTGCTCGTCTCCAGCCTTCCACCTCAGCCCCAACACCAGCCAGCTCTGTAGCCTTGCTCCAGCTGACTACACAGCTTGCGCCCGCTCAGGCTTGACCCTCAACAGATACAGCACTTCTTTGGCTGAAACCTACAACCGGCTCACCAACCAAACCAGTGAGACCTTTGCGCCCCCAAGGACTCCCTCCTACGTTGGTGTGTCGAGTAGCACGACTGTGAACATGTCCATGAGCGGCAATGACGGGGACGCCTTCAGCTGCCCACAGACTGGCTTGTCCATGCAGATTTCAGGGATGTCTCCCCAGCTCCAGTACATCATGCCATCCCCATCCAGCAATGCCTTCACCGCCAACCAAACCCACCAGGGCTCCTACAACACGTTCAGACTTCACAGCCCTTGCGCGCTCTATGGATATAACTTTTCCACATCCCCTAAACTGGCTGCCAGTCCTGAGAAAATCGTTTCTTCCCAAGGAAGTTTCTTGGGGTCCTCGCCAAGTGGAACCATGACGGATCGGCAGATGTTGCCCCCCGTGGAAGGAGTGCACTTACTTAGCAGCGGGGGGCAGCAGAATTTCTTTGACTCTAGGACCCTAGGAAGCTTAACACTCTCGTCTTCTCAAGTGTCTGCACATATGGTTTGATGAAGCCTTTAAGTAAAAGTACAGTACGCTTGGTGTCTACAATGTATTTCTTTTGGAATATGAAAGGACACTCAATGTAGCTTGTAAAGTGTGTGTATATATAATATGAGAGGAAGTTTCACTGAATTTTTTGACTAGCTTGTGGCCAGATTATTCTCCTATTTTGAGTTACACAGAGTTTGTTGCGGCGCAGACCGCTTTAGTTTTCTGGGATAATACACTTAGTTGTATAACACGTTGGGACATATGCAACAAATTAAGTAAGACTTCCTTCCCTTTCCCCCTCCTCTGCTCTAACCCCTTTAAAGAATGAAATGACACTTGGAGTATTAAACAACACAAACAAGCCCGCTTACATTTCCTATAGTACTAGTGAGTTTCTTTAAAACGTTCGTACAACGATAAGCTGATGCACCAAAGATTTTTTACAAGTTTCTTTCTCTGTTATAAGGGATATGAAGGGTATTTGGACATTTAAGTGTTAAGCATCAAGCATCCAACCTAAAACAGAAGTCTTGCTAATGGATTATTTACAAAGTAAATGGAAAGATGAGTTTGTCTTCTCATGATATGCTGTTTTTAGCTTATCAAGGGCACAGCGTTCTTACTAGGATTTACTTTTTTCAGCATTAGTCTAGATTTATGTTTAGTTATTTGAAGACAAATAATGCGTATTCAAATTGTGGTGATAGCAGTAATTTAAACCAACAACAGAAGAAGAGGCATTCCTTGGTACGGAATGAACTTTGGGGTGCTTCGTTTTTGTCCAAGGAAGGGCTTGATGCATTTTTTTTTTCCTCCATAAATATTGCCTATAGGACATTTACTGGACAGTAGGATATTCTAATGTATCTTTCTTTTTGTATTTTTACTTTTTTTTTTTTAAAGGAAAATGCAGGTTTGATTTAGTGGAGAAAAAAAAAAAAAGCAAGCAGGATAAGAAATTCCATTATTGGCTTTACCCTTTTGTGTATGCGTGTTGTGTTTTGGGTTTGGTTTTTGTTGTTTGGTTCTGGGTTTATTTTTATTTTTTTTTAAATAAGGACAAAAAGTCCTCCATCCTCAGTATCTCATAAATACATCATCTGCAGCAATCAGGCAGATGGCCCAGTCTGCCTGCAAGCGCTGGAAGCAGAACTTTGTTGTGCTCCCTGCCTCCCTGTAACATGGTCAAAATGGGACCAGGATTACAATAGGCAAAATTCCTTTAACAGTTTACTTTGAATGCTCCAGCATGACACCTACCGCCTATGTCCCTCCCTCCAGGGAGCCATCTGTCTTCCTCTTACTCCTCTCTGTTGTGAGGTTACCTCTGTTATGTTTTTTAGTCATTTTTTGCCCTGGAATTGGAGAGTTTCCCTTCCTTCCTTCTTTCCCAGCTCTGCTTTTAACTGGTTCTTGTAAGAACACAGATCACAGTCTACTCCTGACCAGGCTTCTCTAGAGTGATGGGGACAGGGAGAGGTCATGGCAAAATTTCTGCCCTCATCCACACCTGCAAAGCCCTGGTGCCAATCAGTCCTGATGCAAAAGATGCATCTCGGATGCCCGTCCACCAGAGCTGAGCTCCAGGGGCTGTAGAACAGTTTTTAATGCTTGAGAGAACAGGTAGTCTTCAACAGTGCACTAAGCCTCCTTCGCAGCAAGCAGGTGATGGCAAGGCATTTTGAAGTGGGTGCAAACATAGCTAAAAATGCTTTGATGCTTGTCAGCACTGAAAAACGTAAAATCTGAAAGACTTTATTCTGGTCAGCGTTGAAGGAGAATAAGGTCTTTCAGATTTTATGTTTTTCAGTGCTGACCAGCACTGAAGGAGAACTAGACCTTTCAGATTTTATGTTTTCTCTGTTAGATTTTCTTTTTTTTGCGGGGGTGAAGGTGGATCTTTGTGTTTCTCAAGAGTTCCTACATCTTTTCTGACAAAGAGCAGTCTTAACTTCTCCCACTTCAAGACGGCTTATGGCAACTAGTATTTCTTCAGAAGGCTGGAGATAAGGCATGAAGAAAACAACTCTTTCGCTATCTCCTATTATTTGGGAACAGAAGAGAAACTGCAGCAGTCTATGCCTGGAGAAGGGTTTATTTCTGGTAGTCACTTATCTTTTTATGTTAGAGAATACATATGGAAAGTTCTCATTCAAAGCTGGAAAGACAAGATGATGAGCCTGCAATTGAGGAGATGTGGGTTTGCTTCTTTGCTGTCACAAGCTTCCCAAGTCACCTTTGGAAATTCACTCAGGCTTTCTGTATTGTTTTTATCTTTTTTTTTTTTTCTTTTCTTTTTTCTTTCCCTTCTGTAAAGTGGGATACTAGCACTTCTCTGCCTCACAGCAAATGCTGACAGCATATTAAAGTATGTCCACTGTACTGTGGAGAGTACATCACAGATGCATGGCTAGGTAGCGTTCATACATGAGGATAATGAAGAGCATTTGTGTTCTTCAGGTGGGTTGGTAGTTCTGCTGTTGTGGTGTCCTTCGAGGCAGACCTTGTAGCAAAGATCTGCAATGCCAAAAGCACTGTTCAAAAACCTCGCACTAAGAACTTTTGAAGTGGTTCTAAGATGTGTAGAAGATGGGCAAATTTTTGGTTACGTAAATTGTAAGAGCTCTGTTGGTTTAAATTAACAAGAAACTTGTGTATAGTAATCCCTGCTCTAGCCTAAACTTCAAAATCTTGCAGTTGGACAAATCTTTAAATGGGAAGAACGATACAATTACTTTCTCTTTGGAAAAGGCTAAGGGTGATTATCCACATCATCTTAAGGGCTGTGACTAGATATAAATGTGGAAGAGCTAAATTATGTATGTTCCTACAAAGGGAAAACAAAAGGTTGTGCATGGATGTTCACGGAGGTGCTCCTGGCAAGAGTATGTACTTTATTGTCTGGGAATTTTTTGGAACTGGTCTCTTATTTTTTCCTCAAATTATTATTATCATATAACCACACAATATTGTTTGAAACATTTGTTCCTTGAAATTTGAATCATACTGTAAATACCTACCGGTGTGTCATTGTGAAAAGACTAGCTTTTTATCAATATAGTAAATGCTATATATGCATTATATCTATAATTATATATCTGTATTTTACAAAAATGCCACAGAAAAATATATTAAAGTGTGTATTCAAACACTTTTTACTGCATTTGGAAAACTGAGGGGCTTGGGACTTTTTTTTTTCTCTCCAACTTCAGCCAGACCGAAGGAAGTGACCCTGAGGTAAGTTCTGAAATTCAAAGACTTAATACAACCAACTGCAGTGGTCCAACCAGTCCATGGTTCTTATGTGGTTCTGTTTAATCATCTCCTGTTGAACTTCTCTCTTACTTGTTTGTGAAGGCAGGTGTTGGGTACAAGGAGGTGCTGACGGTGATAGCAGAATTGTAGGTATTTAATGTGGGAAGAAGGGACGGAGCATTTTGCTGGCTCATAAGCCAGTGATGAGTTCTTGCTGGTTCCTCGTAACCCAGCTCATCCCAGCTGCCAAGACCAGTTCAGCTGCCCCACAGCACTGGAAGAGGTTGTCCAGGGAGGATGTGGAGTCCTCTTCTCTGATCTTCAAGACCTGCCTGGATGCAGTCCTGAGTGCTGTGCTCTGGGCAATCCTGATTTAGCAGGGGAGTTGGACTGGATGATCTCTAGAGGTCCCTTCCAGCTCTGAAAATTCTGTGATTTTGTGATATCAGCCAGATCTGGGAGGTGAGTACACCCCTGTGACCAGATACTTGAGCTGAAGCTGGGCACCCTGTGTATTTTCTCTCTGTTGCTCTTACTTTGGTCATTCCCTCTCTGTTCTGCTTATTCTAGATGCAAAAATCCATCAATTCCTAAGGCACAATTTTCAATCTACAATCAGCTGGGTATACTGTTACCCAGCAATGAGCAACATCTCTCCTTCCAGAAGTCCTGTTATGCATAGTGGCCTTATTTCCTATTGTATTGCAATAAATGATTCCATGTGACATAGGGCACAGAGCCTGAAAATCTGATTACTTCAGAGACTAGGGTTTCATAGTCACTTAACACCAGCATTGTTGCAAATGACCAGAATTAGGGCAAGAGAAGTAGGCATGAAATACTTAATCACAAATATCAAGCCTCGAGGGAGAATGAAAGCTTCTGGTTTTAATAAGAGAAGAGCCTTTCTTTGGAACAGTGCAATCAGACGTTGAGAGGGCTCATTTCTGCTTCAGCAGAGGACAACAGGAGAAACTTGAAAATCGTGGGTAGTGGTGGTACTAACACTAGCAAGTCTATACCATGAGTTGTTCAACAGGAGGAACTTTAATCACCGCCAGAAGTAGCTCACAGGTTCTGTGGGTGTATTTTTCCTGTAAAGATAATGTATCTAGTTGGTCTATATAGAAGTGTGTTTAAAAAGCTGAAGACTAGCTGCCTTTAAAGGGTGTTCTACCAGTTTCACATATGAAATTACTACGTTATTGCACTCTTCTGAATACGCTGGCAAACTCTCCTGACATTAATCTTTAAGTTTACTTCAAAGTCCAAGTTGTAATGTCAGTAACCACAATTTATCAAAATGAGGCGATGGTTAGGATTTGTGACAAAAAAAATATTGACTTGTCAGTGGAGCTCTTCATTAATAAGGTCCTCAGATTCATTGTTTTACCTTTTATTTAACACAAAGTTGTTGATATGTCAATTTAATCTCAACAAAATTATAGGATAATTCACATTAATTTTGCCTTATGGTCCATCATCTTCCTCAGTTACCCAGTCACCGCGTGTTCTTGCAAAGAGTGTTGAACTGCCCATAAAATTGTCTCAGACAGTTTGGTGCCCAGTTCCAGCAAATGAGAATCAAAATCTTCCAGACACACTTGGAGAAAGATATAAGCCTGAATTATTTTACTTTATCTCTTGTTCGTGTCAAATCTGGGTCCTCTTAATCTGTAAAGGCTAAGACTAAAGATTTGCATAGGAATTTTCTAGGTCTTTCCATAGATAACCTGCTGCAAGCTGGCTGAAAGCTTGTCCCATCTTGAAAAATGGGACAAGCTCCCCTCCTTTAAGCTCTCTGCTTGCAAAAGCAGTGGACACATCTGCAGTGGAAGAGTTTCGTGATCCGTAAGTGATATCTCACATTGTCCACTCCACCAGAATGAACATCACACCTCCAGGAGCTGGATATATTTCTAAATTTTTCCCTTTGCAGCCTAAATGTTGGAACCCCAACACCCAGGTTCCAAGACAAGCACTTGGGCTTCCATTCTGTGGCAGAGAATGGCAGGAGAAGTGGTGGTAGCACAAGAGGACCCTGCAATCCCACCATACACTTTTGAATGGTCACAGGAACTGTGATGGCACCCACAATTTATAGTTCTATCCAAATACATCTCAGTGCACCTCTCACAGGAGTCTGTAGCCTAGAATAAAAACTGATATCAAAGGCTGGTCAAGAAGGACAAAACATGATGTGAAAATACTTATGCTACCCGAAAGCTGAACTATTGCAGTGAACGTTAAAGCGTGGCCCCAACACAGAGTTAATCTTGATTGCTCTGTGCTCTTGCATTCATTTGGACACCACTGGGTTTAATTTGGATGCTATAATATGGAGCCAAGAGTAAATTCAGAGCACTTTGGAGGAACCCTGGGCTTCACTGAGGCCAATGGTAATGTTGCCACTGACTTGAGCTTTACGGTTGCCACCTTTTCAGACCCTAAGCCGTCCCTCTTTCTGCTGCTGGGTGCTTTACTCACCCGGGAGCTGTGTCACACCATTTTCAGAGATGTTCTTCTGGCCCTGTGTGGTGTTTTTTTGGTAGAAAACTGTTTTTTTGCATTTTGCATGCTCTTTTTATATTTTTTCTTTTTTTTTNTTCTGTAGTTTTTGAGTCAGAGTTTGTCTCACACTGAAAGATAAGACAAGGCTGGAACTCGGTGCTCCCTCCCCCAGAAGCCTTGCCGAGGGATGGTTTATTCCCTTCCCCTGCAGATAATTGACTATATATTTCCCACAATGTTTTTATTGTATTTTACAGAGAAAAGCAATAAAAAAATAGAGGCTGTATCACAATCAAAGCAGTGTTTCCATTCCTCAGGCAATATTTTTCACTAACCCAAAGGAAAACACCTCCCCACCCTTTCCTGGTTACTATACTCAGTATATGGCTCTCTGTAAGAAGAAAACCAGATGCCATATTTAAATGTAAGATGGCAGAAAGCAGAAAACCAGAAAAAAAAAAAAANAAAAAAAAAAAAAAAAGAAAAAAGGAAAAAAAAAGGGTCCCAATTCAGGGAAATGTTCCTGGATAGTCTTTGTATGCTTTGAAGTGCAATATGGATGCCGATGTTTCCAGAGACATCCGCAAAAAACCCCTTTGATATATCTCCAAGTGGGCCGCTGTCGATGTATGATAAATGCCTTGTTGACACAGCGTGAGCAACAGGTTGCTTGCCCCAGACTCAGGCAGGGTTTTGTCAGTGCCACACAAAGATGTGTGAGCGAATGCCATTGCTCCGTGGTTCTGTGGGGTAGTCCTACGCACAAGTGTCGCTTCACAAGTGTTGAGCAGACTCTGAAGCTGTGTTAAGAGACCAGTTCTCAGAGAGAGCTAGTTACATGCCAAGCCTGTGCGATCCAGTCATCCTCATGGTGGTAATTAAATTGCATCTTACAACAAATATAAAAGCCATTAATCTATGCAGGCATTTATTTCACTTCGCTATAACTGAAAAGGATATATTAATTTCCTGAATATTTTGCGAGGGGGATGTCTGGGGGTTGTAGTATTGAAAGTATCCCCCCCTTGGAAGAAAAAAAATTAAATCAAAAAGAAGGCAAATTAAGGTTGGTCCTTGAGCAAGGAAACTTTAGACATTGCAAATATACCATCACAAATGTCTAAAAATGGTCTGTCTGGTGTCATGTCCTTGCATTCAGCAGAGGACAGAACTGTTATGCTAAGGAGTGAAGTGACCTGTGATACCTTTAGCTTACGAAGTGTTGGGTAGAATGAAGGCCTTTGTTTGGTAAGTTAAAGGCTCAACTACCTAAAATAATCTAAGGTTGAATGTCTGCCTTTTTAAGTCTTTAATGTTCTGTTCTTTTCTTCTTTTCTTTTTTTTTTCTTTTTTTTTTTGAAAGATGCTGTAGCAAAGATGAGATGATGCTTAAAAATCTCCAGCCAGATGTGTCTGCAACCATCCCAGAGATGAAGGATGTTCAAATGTAGCTGGGATTCAACCCGTTATATAGATAAGTTTGTTTTATAGCTGGCCACAGCTGTGAAGTTTGGATTCAGATCTGTAACTCCCCTAAACTTTGAAGAGTGTAGTCAAATCTGCGGTTTTGGATTTGAATCTCCATTTGCTGGTTGCGTCATACTGTCACTCGCATCTGTTTCACCAACAGCTAAGTGCAAAACTCTTGATACCAGTTTCAAATCCTGTGAAGCTGAACCTCAGAAAGGCGACTTCTCAAGCACGCTGTCACATATGAGCAGCGACAGTAGCAGGTCTGTAAGTCAACCATCCTTTACGTGCCATCTATTGGCCATCGGTGACTCACCACAGAGCACTGGCTGGTGGGTCACAGATTGTTGGCTCCCATAAAAAGCATAAAGGTATGCTTTATATACTTCCTTCATCTTATGTTTCTATGTAAGGGTATGCTGCAGCTTCCCACAGCGATATTATACACGATCCTGTGCGGAAGGAGAGAGAGTTGGAGTAAGTGCAAATGAGATGAAAGCTGGTCCTTGAGGCACTCTCCGAGGGCTTATCTATACAGGGTGATTGCTGAGAAATAAACTAGGAGGTGAATTTACAACACCTCAACTCCACAGGTGGGCACTCTTAACATGCATAAGCAAGGGGAAGGTACTCCATATGGAAAGTGAGAGAGAAAATACTCCACGCTAGACGATGTTCCCATGAGGGTACAGTGCTGTGAGGCTGAGGTCCAGCAGTTCCCCTCTCTTCTCTGCTCTACAGGCAGACCTTAAGACTTCAGCCACACTGTGGAAAATAACAACCCACAAATGTCTAACTGGGAGGGTGTTACTGGTTGTCACCATGGCACAGACAGCCTCACCAACTGCAGTGACGGAGCCACCCATGGTAAATGCTGGACAACTCTTCTGACCTGTTAATAGTTGGCAGACTATTTGATGACAGTTGCAAGAATCTGATGCACAGCAGTATCCTTTACAGCAGTTTAATCTTTGTCATCAAATCCCCCAGCAGCCATGATTAATAGCAGCACTTGAGCTTGTTTTGAAAGTTGTATATTTGGCAGCTATGAACTTTGATCTATGGTTTCGCTTTAAAGAATCATTATGACACAAACTTTTCCTGTAATCCTTCCATCTAATTAAACCACACACAAATACTATGTGGGGAAATATGATGCTATTGACATAAGCTGTGTGTTTATTACAATATTTTAGGCACTTTATTAAAGTGGGTAGTTGTTCCCGGCAAGATAGTAGATAAGCTCCCCCAAAACAATAACATTCCCCCAAAAGAATATATAAGAGAATTTCCCAAGGCCAAATTCGATTAGAAACTTTCTTTGTTGATTAATACAGTGCCCTTGAACCCGTTTAAGGCACAGATGTTTTAACCTGAGCTAAAATTACTAGCAGCTAATGAATCCAGCCTACTAATGTGTACTTTTCCACAAAAAGTTTGCCTTTGCTCCAGATAGTCAAAGGACTTCAACGTCTATCACAATAGTATCTGCCTTTCTGTAGTAGGTTGCTCAGTATTTGGGTACAAATTAATGGGGAAGTTTTCCAAGATCCAAGAAAATCTATTTTCATAGAAGTATTTAAAACTCTGAAACACCCATCTTTTTGTAGCTGAATCAACCAGATGTTTCTTGCTGGTCTCTATCCTGTTGTACACCTTGTAGTAAAATTCCCATTAGGTAGACAAAGCTCATGTTTTTACACCTAGAATATGAGCTGTGGACCACAGCCTGAGCAGTGTTTTTTCCAGGGCTGAGGTGCAGAGTTGCATAGTCTAGACTGAGTTGACTTGGTTGTGCATTGCATCTTCATGACTCCGGCACTCATGCGGAAGAGGATTCCCTTCCTCTAGAGCAGATGACCCAGGTTGTGAGAAGTTTTATAGATCTGCCTGAAATCTCTGGAGTTTCTCCTAATTTGCCCAAAGTGTCATCCAGGTGCCACAAAACTGAGAGATAACAGTGGCGTATATCAACATTTTGAGATTCCTACTGCTGCCAGGTCCACCGGTGTTCATATTTGCTGATCGTCTTTTCCATATTTTCTGGGCAGCCAGCTGGTTTTACCTAAAACATGACTCCTGTCAGTACTGGTTAAGCCCAGTGACCATGGTTTCTGAGTCAATTGGAAAGCAGACAAAGTACCAAGTATCATAATTTCCCCAAATTGTGTCACAAATTTCCAGAGACTTCATATAAATGTAGAACAGCTGAAGCAACATGAGTGATCCCTTGGGGAATTAACAGCTGAGCGCCCTCAAGCAGAGGGAATAGCTGCCCATCACCACTCTCTGGACTTGATCAGAAAGGAGTGAAACAGAACTGCTCTAATGCAATTCCATCTCACCCTGCCAGGTTCTCCAGTCTTGGTATTAATCCCCCGTGACGAGCTGTGTCCAAGGCTACCACAAGACCGAGCAGAATTAGCAGGGACATATGTCATGTGTCTGTTGGCATGAGGGAGGCTGGATCAGTGGTCAGAAATGGCCTTGACCTCACCTGCTCCTGAATAGCTGGATGCAAGTTACTTGAGCTGTCATCCTCTCTTTAGTAGTGGCTTTTCTTTGAAAAGCCAAACTTGCTCAGGTAACCTGGAATCCCTCCTCTTCTTCTGAACAATGAGGGCTTTGAGTGACAGTCAGCGGCTGGCCAGAGGGGAGGTGTCACATTATTCCCAACCAGACGCGATGTTTTTTTGGTAGATTTAGGGTCAAAGTGTATTTCATATCCAACTGGAATAAAGTTTTGTATAAAGAGCTTATAAAACCTCATGAGGATTTTTTACTAGATCAAGGGCCGCCTCTTGTTCTTATTGAACTCGATGGGAATTTTGCTACTGACTTCAAAGGAAGTTGAAAGGAACCATGAGGGGTTGATTTCCACTACTACATGTGGGCTTCTGCACACCAAATTTGCATCTGGAAGGACTGCGTTTTAGCTGGTTTGTTTTTGGTTTTTTTTTTTTGTTGTTGCTGTAGTTGTTGGGTTTTTTGCTACTCGAAAGTTTGTGTAGGCAACTGCTCGTGCATGTATAAGATCCTCTACATGCAGATTGTCTACACACATCAGCAAATAGCTTATTTCTCTTCTGTAAAACTATCTGTGTTGTACGTATCGCATACACGCCTCTAGAAAACAGGATGCACTGAACTACCTTATCCAAGTGGCATCGTTCTCCCAAGAGATAAAAATTTCTCCTAAGCACATGTTGACCGGCGAAGCACTCACCAATCAGCTGCGTAAAACCGAATCAGACATAAATTAATCTTTTGCAAGTCTTTTCCC
Source organism: Thinocorus orbignyianus (assembly GCA_013400375.1). Taxonomy (NCBI): domain Eukaryota; kingdom Metazoa; phylum Chordata; class Aves; order Ciconiiformes; family Thinocoridae; genus Thinocorus; species Thinocorus orbignyianus. Next base: position 33,076 of record VXBW01002470.1, read on the forward strand.
AGACTGCAAAATGAAGAATTTCAGCCTCTATTCTATAAACAGGGGTAGAGCAGCCCTAAGACCACTTTTGAGAACCCAGACAGTTGTCAAAACGATTTGGAACTTGCTTTAACTTCAACCCCTTCTGAGTGCATGCTTTTTCAATTCCTGCTCTGCAGCAATTTGCAAAGGATGTGATTTATCACCCAAATGCACTATGGTAGGCAAGAGGGCTTCTTACAGAGGAGTATGAGGTAAAAGTTTGATGATTCAGAAACAGGTGTGAAGTTGTTAGAATAGGGACACAATCTAAAAATTAGTGATTCAGTGTGAACAGGGGAGGGACCTTGCAAATACCTGGCAGCTCCATAGAAAGCCTGGGTGTATTAGAGGCTCCTGAAGGCCTGAGAAAAATCAGATTTAACTTCTTTCTATGTCAATAATAACGTATTATGTGTGCTTTTCTACTGGTTGAGACCTTGCTGCTGATAGCTTTGTTTTAGGGATGATTTCATAAACTGTAGATCTTCATGTTAAGAAACACTCCTGCACTGGGAGCTTCAATAATTATTATCCCATTCTTGATAGTTATATATTGCCTGTGAGACTAAAGAATTCCACTATTTCATAGATTTTTACATACTTCAGATATTAGAAAGCATTTCCATGGCCTCCCTCAGTGACCCTGTAGCCAAGCGATGTAGATTCAATTCCTTCAACCTTCCCTTGTGAGATACCAGGGAGGCCAGAAGAAGAGTTGAGACAGCATCTGCATCTCCATGTAAAGCTATCACAGAAAGCAGGGTGGTTGGGTCTGCTCAGCTTCTTGAAGGAAAACTTCTTGGCTTGCTCCTCCCCTCCTACATGACTTTCTGGATTACTTAAACCATGGGCACGGAGCAGAAGATTGCTGAAGCTTCATAGATGACTCCTGCTAAACTGGAGACAGTTCAGGGACTCAAAATGATGCATATAGGAGGAGACTGACTGTTTGGAGGTGGAGAGCACCAAGTAGGGAGGCTTGATGAAAGCCTACACAACCTTGCGGTGAAGAGTTTGGGTAGTCCCATAAAACATCAGCACCTGGTTGCTGATGAGAACAAATCCAGTTTTCTGAGCTGACTGATGTTTCTTTCCTCTTCATGAAAAATATGTACTTAAGATCTCACACTCTGAAGCTAACCCAGTCAACTTTTCAGAATAGGTTTAATATATTTCGTTGTATTTGAGGTCAAAGGGCTTTGCTGCAGCTGCGGCTCAGCCAAATAACCTGGACCTGTTGCAGGAGTTACTAGTCAGAGCTCTGATTTGTGTCAGGTGTAGGTTCAAACCAGATGTGACAGGGATACTTTCTGGTGTTGAAAGCCTGGAAAGGTGTCCCACACTTCCTGGGAGCTTAGCCTCGGGCAATATGCACTGAAGAAAATAGATTTAAAAGCCAGACAATAAAAAAGTGACACTGGAAACTGAGTTATAATTCATCTAATAAACAGAAACACCTTATACCATGGTCATGGTTGTGCCTAGTGTTGACTTTTTTATGCTCTCTGTAAGACTTTCTTTATGTCAAGGATTAGCTTTTCAAAATCCAGGACTGATAAGGGCTTTTGAAGGGATGTAGGTAGCTAGCTGTAAGATAAAGGCACAGATCAGCTACTGGATTTCTTTTCATTAAAGCAAACATAGCTACCAAACGTGAGAAAGACAGTGCTCTGGAGACAGGTGTTGACACAGAAGCCTGATTTAGAGATCTATCTCTTAAAAGGTGAAGTTTGGACTAAGAAGCCTTCATGGTTAAGAGGCAACGAGTAGACAGAAGGGATGTCTGCTCACACAAATCATAGATAGATGATAGACAGCATTCACAAGTTGGAGCTCATGGTATCACAGTTCCTCACGCAGTGTGGAGTGAGGACATAGCACAGGTCCTCATCACCCCTTTGGACCTGAGAGGCAGATGTTTCAACCAGAGCGTTTCACACCATTTTGTCATAGGGATCTGTGCCCATAGGTCCTGGTGGGACCTCATAGACCCTCGCTTTCCATTGACAGCAGTGCTTCGCTGTAAAATAATCAGTGCCTGAGACAGTTCCATTGAGACGATTAACAGGAATTTTCTCAAATTGATATGTTGGACTGTTTTTAAAGCTGTTCAGGCCACTTGCTGTTCACTCAGAGCCCAGAGCTGCACACCGTCTCCCTAAATGTCAACAAAAAGGAGAAGGAAGTGTGTGAAATACCTCTATGTTACTGCCTGCTCCTTAGAAACCCAGAATACACTCTGCATATGTAAAAGCACAGCACTCTTCAATAAGCAAAATGACAACACATGTATTTAAATATCAGAGCCTGAATGGAGTCTGCTTCTTTTCCCACACCTCTGTAAAATCAAAGTTTGAAACCCTGTAGGAGCTCTTTTAAAATATCCTGGCCTCCTTGCTGCAGACCATATGTTGTTTCAAAAAGCAGGACTGCAAACTCGAATAATTGCATGACTTGGATTCTATCACTGTAGACTGTGCTCCACTGGCTTCAACTGGCACGGTTTGGTAGCTGTTACAGATGCCACAATTCATTGCTTTGAAGTCTGCACATTAGGAAAAAAAAAAAAAAGCTTTCAAAAGATTTGCCTGACTTTCTGTTATGAATAACTCGACATTTTGCAACATCTGTCATAGTCCCTGCCACTTCAGCTTCCTTCCTCGGCTCAGGCCTGTGTGTTTTATGTTAATGCTGGAGCAGCTGTGGATTCACACCCCGGGTGAGGTGCAGCAGAGCGGTGAGGGCAGGCAATGGCTCTCTCTGAGCATCAGGCCACGAGGCGTTGTCTTGCTCCCGCCGACATGGGGTAAGGAGCAGGGAGAGCATGGATTTGACAGGAATATCTGACTGGGAGCAAACTGTCGTAGCAATGACAACAAAAATACAACGGCAGGCAATAGCCTGTTGATAGAAGAGGCTCAGATCATCCCCGAGGATCCTGCAGGTACCTCAAACCACCTCCCAGCACCACTCAGGCATTTACCCCTTCCCCTCTGCTGCTCTGATCAAGTTGTTATGGACAGTTGTGGCTTGGGTCACTGAGGTGCAGCTCACCTTCTCCTTCTCTTGCTGTTCAGAGGCTCAGGGCGGTGAATCCATGCTCTGCTCAGCCCCTCACCGTGACTAGCTCAAGATTTACCGTCGGAGGAAATAAGCCTTGCCTGTGCTGTTCTTTGGTTATTGATTTTCATACTCCTAGGCACAATCTGTGTAGCCTCACTCAGTTGTTAAATGATAGGAATTGGAGAGAAAAGTGTGTCCCAGGTGGACTTGCTACCAGCTTGTTTTAATTAGATTTTGAAAATGAAATAGCAGAAATCAGTGCTATCAGTGATAAGACGAAGCTTTGACTGTTACAGTTTTCTCTGAAGACTAAGAAAAAGCACCTTCACTTCGGCAACTTCAGCTGGCTCCCTGCAGGATCTGCTCTGTGATATCTTTTTGTGTGCAGTGCAATTTCCCCGTTAAAAAAAGCGACTCCAGGCCCTCCCTGGCACATTACGAGCTGGGTTCCTCACATAGTGCTCATGCCTGAGGAGGTACTCCAGTCGCTTGCAGGGCTCCAACTACTCTGAACGCTGGCTTTTTCATTCAGTCTCCACGTGGGATAATTCCACCCCCAGGGTTGTTTTCAGGTTTGAGTTTTGGGGGCTGGAATTCATCACCTCGGAGGCTGCTTCCCCCCGGTTCAGTGGTGTGTTCGATGGCAAGCATCTGTAATCCCTGTAATCCGTTTCACCCTGCTCGCCTTTTTGCACGGAGGATGGGAAGAGAAGGGGTTTGACTCCATAAAAGCACGTAACACTGCCTGTGACCCTGCCTAAAAGCCAGAGGAAAGGTGTCCTTGAAGCTATTAAGAGGAACTATGTGACAGCTCTTTACACTATTACTTTAAGTATCGGCTTCAGCTTCCTTATTCATTTCCAGTATATATTTTTTGTTTTGGTTTGCTTTTATTTGGTAATGATATCCTAAGCACAGCACGCATCTGGTTTAGTTGAGGTGGTGCTACTGAGGTGGGGTTTTTCTCCCTCTCCCTCCTCCCCCTTCAGTCCTCCTCTATACTGTTGGTCTGTTTTATAGAACATGGGAAAAGGGTCAGGGCAAACACAATTAAAATGCCAGCACATGAGCAGGTTTTGTCCACATGTTCTTAAGATCTTGTTGTTCTCGGGTTTGCCGTTTCTATGCACCAGGTGTTAAGACCAAGTTATGTTAAAGGGGTTTCATATTAAAAAGAAAAAGCATATTTGATGTGGTATATTATGAGCTGGCAGAGGTGCTGTCTTCTCCTAGCGAGGTAAAAGGGAAAATTTTTTCGCCTAGCACCGCACTTTGCAATCTTTTGCAATGTGAAGCATCTAGGTCCTGGGAAAGTGGATGCATTTCAGCAGGTACTGCTTTGTCTCTCCCCTGTCAGCCACCATTTGGGAGGGTTTCTAAATCTTTACCACTTGAAATCCCATTGAGCTGAGTCTTGCCCAAACAACTGTCAGCCTTGTTGCCTTTTTTTTCTTTAACATGCTGCTCATTACTTCCATATACCTTCTCCCACACATAAAAAGTGGAAAAAAAAAAAAAAAAAAAAAAAAAAAAAAAGGAAACAAAGGACGTTTTTTTAAAAAAAAAAAGCCTACTAAAAGACAGATTTCTAACTGCTGGTGATTTACAGTCTTTGCAAACAATTAGGCTTCAGTGAACACAGAGATTGTTTTATTTTGACGATTAATGTCGCTAAAGAAAAATATTTTGAAGCTTTGAGATACCGATGTTCGAAAAAACTAAGTAGAACCATGCTGCGTAAGGATGTGACTGTCTATCATGATGCTTGCAGAAGTTCAGATTCAAAATTCAAATCCATTTATCCGGGATTAAACCCAGTTAAACCTACGTTTAACTAAGAATCAATAGAAGAGGCAAGCAGCAAAGGAAAAGTAGTTAGAGGTAGAAGGGAATGCATTTCTCCTGTGAAATTTGTGAGCAGAAACCACCTTAGCTCCTGCTCCTTCTCTTTTTAGATGCCTCAACTGGAGATCAAAGTGACATGCAGAAGTGATCTGCTGAACAACCAAGGTTAAGGCTCAGCTGCACCACCGTTATTTGTCCTGCACCTTCTAGGGTACCTCCAGGAACAGAATTCGGGGAGGGGGTGGATGTGGAAGGCAGGAATGAGGACGGAATTATGTTGAAATAGAGTGAAATATTAATATATCACACATGCATGAATATACTGTGTCTGGGTTGTCTCATGTTGTACGATGGAAGCTCAATCAAGTAGCAGCCTGGGAACCATGAACTGAGCAGCCACCATTTATCAACGACCAGGGTCTGTGCACATACCAGGCTTTATGCATATTCTTCATAGATATCTACAACACATGAACTGGTTGTCTAGTTACTACTTTATAACCCATGGCAGAAAACTGGAACTTCTAGGTTTCCATTCCTCATTTTCCCCCAAAGAAGGCATGTAAATCAGGTCAGATAAATTACCTTCTACAAGCACTGCTAACCCTCCTGGAATTACACAGGGCACTCTGGGAGCTCAGCTCAGCTGTAGTGAGATGTCTGTAATTAGGTGGGATGAATCCTATCTAAAATCACCATGCTAATAATTCTGGCTTCCCCCTGGCTAACTCCTTGCATATGCCCAGGCATCGTGTCCGACACACAGCAGCCCTTGCGCACTCCAACTACTTGTCATTTGTCCAAGATTTGCTGCTTCCAGCCCTGCGGTTTCTTTGGAAAAGGGAGTGCTTTTCTCTCAGTGCTTTGCAAGGTGCTACCCCTCAGACAGAGTGACATTTATACCTGTGCCTGGAGCAACACCCTCTAAACTCGGTGGGACTGAACACCAGCCCTTTCTGTTTCTCTTTCTGAAGCGGTGCTTGGGAGTGTTTTGCTCTCGGTGTTGGAGGTGCACAGCAGTCTCCTCAGAAATCTAAAACCTTCTTGTTTTGAACATCAGCTGAGGGCTAATTCTTCCAGAACTGTAAAATAAGATTGGCAATGCAACTTAGCTGCTTCTGTTCTTAAAACAGGCCTCAGCTCTTGATGGTACTCAGTGCCTTTTTACAGGTCTGAGGGCAGAGATTTGTAATTTCAACAAAGTTAAAAACCCTATCCTTTGTCAAAGGCACCAAAGAGCCTTAGTATAATTAAGAATAGGTGTGGGCCAGTCTCCTCCACTCTTTCTTGCTTTCTTTTTACCAAACAAATTGACCTATGCTCCTTTCCATAGTGCCACAAAGTTGGGTTATTATCAATATCACAATATAAAAATACAGTGAAGAGTTATTATTTCCCTTGATGTAACTCATTAGCAGTAAAACAGGCTTGTGGATCTACTTATCTATGCTGAAATAAACACATTGCTGCAGTGGTGATGGTTACAGTTGAGACTGAAGAGAAAGTTCCCCTTACAGCTCCCACTTTTATATCTAATTATAATGTCCTTAATCTCCTACCGACTTTGCTTGGCTGAAACATTGTATTTGCACTCATTTGAGAGGAGCATTCACAGTTTTATCAGTCATGAGTAATGTAGTAATTTCTATTTCATAGCAATATACACAGAATCTTGCCTTCGTATTATATATATTATGTTTACATATATAACTTGTTATTATTTTATATGAGTCCGTATACATATTTACACAAACATACCCAAACACATGAACTGATAAGGAAAAATATTTCAGTGTTAGGCTTTCAAAGAATTATGAAGTTAGAACAGAGTGAAAGGTTCACAATGAAACCTAAAACTTGACTGGCTATAAGATTTCATTACTAACACAAAACTCAGTCCAATACTTTGCTCTGGGCCAGGGTCAACTTATTTTTAGCAGGAGGGACGGTCTTACAGTTAAAATACAAGTTAGAGTGAGGTTTGATTTTCAACACAAAACCTTTACACTGCTGAGTAGCTCCTTAAAAAAATAAAAGGGGGGAATATGGTCTGTTTATTGGCAAGAATGCAACCTCGTTAAATTCAGTGCAACAACTTTGGATTTGCCTTGATTTGCTGTGTGTATGGGAAGGATCTATATGTTTGCTTTTTAGTGCTGTTTCTTCTGCTGCACAATATCACTACTTTGTTCTCCTCCTGACATTGCAGGGGAGAGACGAGTGGGAAATAGCTCAGCCACGCATCCGTCAGGGGTGTTTCTTTAGATGCAGATGTTATCACAGAATCATAGAACGGCTAGAGTTGGAAGGGGCCTTAAAGATCATCCAGTTCCAACCCCATGCCATGGGCAGGGACACCTCCCACCAGACCAGGTTGCTCCAAGCCCCACCCAGCCTGGCCTTGAACCCCTCCAGGGATGGGGCAGCCACAGCTTCTCTGGGCAACCTGTTCCAGTGCCTCACCACCCTCACAGCAAAGAATTTCTTCCTAATATCTCATCTAAATCTCCTCTCTTCCAATTCAAAACTGTTCCCCCTTGTCCTGTCACTACACTTCCTGACAAAGAGTCCCTCAACAGCTCTCCTGTAGCTCCCTTCAGATACTGGAAGGCTGCTATGTTGGCGTGGTTGGACCCTGTGTCCTCCCTCCTTTCCCGTGTGAGTGCCTCCGTGGCAACGAGAAGGTTTTCAGAGAAGGAGGGGTGTTAATGCACACACAGTTGCACCAAGTTCCTGAATAATCATCTTGGAAACAGCTCTGTGGTTTCAGGAGTCATCTCCTCGGGCAGGAGGGAGGAATGTTTCCTATTTTAGTCGCCTGCAAGAGCCCAAGGTGTGAATGAAGAGAAAAAAGTTCTTGCTGTAGTAGTCAGAGCACACAGCTAACACGAGCAAATCTCACAACAAGCCTACATTTATGTGGTCATTTGCTGAAGGGGTCAACTCTGAATAACAAACTGATTTCTAAACTTTATTTGTAAGTGGGATGTACTTTCTAGATGCCTAGAAACATAAAGTGGGTATAAACAAGACTAGACCTCATAAAGATGAAAAACAGAAAAAGTATGCGGGTTTTCCCCTGTTAATTGCCTAACACTCTTCACCAAATAATTTATTGTTTTAAAAAAGATATCTCAAGCTGAAACAACTACGGAAAAGTGGATGACTTTGCTGAGAGATCTTATATGCGAGAACAGTTGAGAAGGGAGAATGAGTCAGTATCTCTGTCATGCAGTAAGATTTCAAAACATTCGTCATCAGGAATCAGGATTTTGCCTCTCTGAAGCCATTACACAAGTCTGTGGCATTTTTCTGACAAGGATTTTGGAAACAATATATACACACACTGAAATTTTACACCTGCCATCAGTTCCCTCCCCTTGCATGCTGGGGAAAACAATACTTGGTGAACACAGACATTTGAAAGTCCTTTTATGGAAAGACCATTGTGCCCAGTATTGTGCTAATATTTTCTTAATCTAAGCAGATGTTTAAACAAAGTTGTGAGACTGCAGCATCCGCGGCTGCTGGGATTTGCCCTGCTCCGAGTCAGAATCATGGAAATTTGCCATAAGGAATTATTCCTCCACGAAAGTGAAGCGTAGGTTTGGAGGTGACAGACTACCCCTGAGGAGAAACAAGGAACCCCTGGAGAAGTTCTTTTCTTTGGCACTTGGCTTTATGTGAGTTAGAAGCCCCCCTGGGTCTTCTGCAATTTTTCCAATGGGTGGGAAACGCAGTTAACATTTAGGAAAAGCAATTTTTGACTGCCAAAACTGCAGCGCCTGACAGTTTTGCATCCAAGCAGAACTGATGAAAATCCAAATATTTGTGGATTTTGCTTCAGATGCAAATATTTTGTATAACTTCAATCCCAAATCGAAATCCCAGAGGAATTTTGATTAAAACTCTTGATATTCATACTTCAGTCTTTCCCTCATTTCAAATAATATCACGCTGAATATTTCTTAATAACTTTCTGAGTGGATATACACGTCAAAAATCTTTTAGCCTAGTATATGTTTATAACGTGGTACGTGTATTTTCAAAGCTGACTTCAGCAAGGATTTTTACACAGGGTGTGTTTTATGGCCAAAATAACAAGCAAGAAAAGCCACTTTATTTGCCAGGAGGTATCATGCAAGCAACAAACCAGCACAATTCTTGGCCTTAGGTCAAACGTGCTATCAATTGCCTTATACAAAATCAAATTCTGGAGCAAAAAGAAAAAGTCACAGCTTAAAAAACAGTCAAGCTCATGGCATTGTTTGCATCAGCAGAAAGGATATTGCCAAGGGTGAATAAGTCTCACTGTCTTCTGTCAACTAAGTAGACACAGCAGAGCTGATCACTGGAAGGAGAAATAATTATGCGTGAAGTGATCCCAATTTTTAAAAAATAACTCTGTGTTTTGTTTAGTGTGTTCAGCGATTGCAGATATGAGATTTCATAGCAGTTCTTCGAAGCACGCAGATCATTGAGGTTCAGCTGTTCCGTCCTTCTTGAAAATCCAGGAAGCTTTCAGCAAGGTTTCGTCACCAATGCCTGCTGGAGAAACTTAGCTGCCATGGGACGAGAACCAAAACCCTGACATGACTAAATAACTGATTACAAGATAGGAAAGAAAAAGTTAGGAACGAAAGGTGGAGGGAAATCATGAGTGAAATCCTGCAGGATCTGTGTTCTGGCTCGTGCTGTTCATTGTGTTCATAAGCGATATGGCAAAAGGAGTGAATAATGAGGTGACAAGGTACACTGATGATAGTAAGCTATTTAGGGTGGTAAGGACAAGGGCCTCTTCATGGTTGAAGAAGGATCTGACAAGATTAAGTAACTGAGTAAACAATTTTTGGTATATTTGATGTAAGTAAACGTAAAATAATGCACAAAGGAAAAAACAATTCCTGTTTTACCTATTCAGTGGTGGGTTCCAAGGTCTGTTGCCACTGGAGATACCATCTCCACTTGCAGAAGCAGTGAATAAAATAAATCAGATGTTAGGAAACTGAGGTCAACAAGTACATACGATTATGCCACCATACAGCCTGTGGTGGTGGTGTCTGGACACCTGAGGAGATAACAGTACTGCTTTATAAAATAATGCTTCTCCCACAAAAGGCAAACAAGACATAGACACCCACACTGTCTCTCCCAACACAAACTGAGCTCAATCAGAAGAAGGAGATCTTATATGAAACTAATGGATAGCAAGGGTGAAAGAAATAAGGGAATATTTCCTCCACAAATCGGCAGTAAACTGTGGAACACAGTTGGATAATTTGGATGCTAACAGTTACTTGGGTCAAAAAACCTAGTTGAAAAAGAAATTAAATAAAACCCTATTGAAAGTATGCGAAGGGAAAAAAAAGCAGTTTCAGACTGGAACACTCCCTAAACTGAGGTTGTATTTTAGGGAAGTATTACTGTAGACTTGCCCTGTTCTTGCTGTATTCCCTGGACATCTGCTGCTGACACTCTTGGAGACAGGACATTCAGCCAGATGGACCTCTAGTGTGACCTAGTTAAACGATGCTTATAGTCTTGTGTTTGCTGCTCATGACCTATGTCAGCTTGGTCACACTTCTGTGGACAAGTGAACCTTTAACTAGGAAAAGTAGAAATGTTCCACCCCCTCCCCAAACCGATAAAAATGTTTCTGGTATAATTCTTGTACACTTTTAGCTGAATAAGGATTTGCAGTCAGAAAATAGCTTGCTGGTCACAAATACTTCCTTGAGCATTTCAATTCCACATGGAAAACCAGAGACATCAAATCACTCCAGAGTTTTTAATCCTGCTCCTGGAAAACGAAGAGGAATATTTCTACGGTCACTATAAAAACTTTTGCTTCTTTCCATTTGCTGTTTATTACTAAAATAAAATAATCTTATATATCAAACTCTTTTGAGACACGCTGTTTAGTCACATCATAGAAAGCTATTTTAAGGCATTAGTTGGGCAATATTCCTTATCCAATCTTTCTGCAGACCTCTCCCCTGTATGAAAAGAACTTGACCTGGCAATCACAAAGCACGCAGGAACGACTCAGTCCTGGAGAGTGTACAGCAAACAGGAATAGCAGCACCATCATCAATCCTGACAAAAATAAGAAATTCAGAGCCGTTGAAATGATAGACATGAACACTGCTCTTGCAGGAGAGATAACACCCACACTACCAACCAGAAAGAAGAGCAGTGAGAGCAACTGTTGCTAAACACGAGGGGATTTTTGACAGGCTGTGATGATAAGGAGTTCTCAGCTGGCAGGCAGACAGAGCGCATCCCTGCAGAACATCTTTAAGGCAGTGGTGGATGCCTGTTGGCCAAAGTGCATGCAAAGCAACAGTGTGATGTGAAACAGGAGTGAAAGACAGAACTCATGTGGCAAAACCCATCGTCGGGGGTGGAAATTTTAAAAAGTACCACTGCCTTGAGCCACTGTGAAACCTGCACTTGAAATTTTCCTAACCAAAGTTGTCTCCTGCAGCAACATCTGTTACGGACATTTCTAATGTTCTGTGTTTGTGTCAACCGTGCTATCAATCACAGAAAAACTCAAAAACTGTTAGGAAATTCTGGATTATAAAGCTCCACTCCACTGGTTCTAATTTCACTGTCATCAATGGGAAACATTTTCACTTATTATTTTTTCAGCTGCAAATGCCTTTTATTGCAGTTAAACATAATCCCAAACCATTTTCTTTGGGTTGTTGCTTAGGGAAAAAAGTACTTTTGCTTCTTCCTTCTGTCTGAAAATGAGAAACCAAACTGAAGTCCTTAATACCTTTCAATATAAGAGAGATAGAAGGAAAAGAAAGACTTTACCAGTAACTGCTTCATTCTCAATACTAACAATAATTATTTAAGATCTAGAAAATGTGATAACTGTAAGATTCCCCTAGAGCTCAGTCTTCCTAGCTTATCAGAAAGAAATTACAGGGTCACTTAATTACAATTCATGCGAAACATAATTCTGGTAAGAGAAAGATACAAGTATAGAGCACTCTTCAATGACTGGAAGCTCAAGAAAAAGCAATCTGAAAGATAGAAACCTAACTGACTATTGAAATAACGGATATGATGAAAGTTTTCTTTCAGTAAATTTAAGTCAAGGCTGGGTATTTCATAAGAATTCATGTTTGATTCTTGAAGCTCTTGCGCACCAAGCAAGAATTCAGTCAGGAAAGTCCTGTACCGCTGAGCACCTGAAAAGCGACGTGTTCCTTTTATAGGTAGGATGCCTAAAGCGAGTCACACTAATGATTGAGAATTAGCACGCAGCCTGGCAGAATCAGCTGTTAAACAGGCTTTTTGGGAAGAGACCACTTTGAGCCAATGCTCAGGGGTCCAAGGCCGTGCAAACAGCAATCTGAAGCCCACACTTTCAAAAGTCCTTGGTGGTTGCTGTAGAACTCCTCAGGCCAGAGGTCTGGTTCCAAATAAGGAACTCTATCTTGGTGCTGATGTTTTTCCATTTTGGAGAAGAGCTTACCCTGACAATACCTGATCTCTTCTCTCTCAGACACCACCAGGGCAAACCCCTGTGCACACTCAGACATTCGCTTGATCAAACTGAGATGATGAAATTCCTGAAGTCACAGGATACTGGAGCTTTGATTCTCTTTCTTGTAGAAGACAGGGTCTCCATAAGACCACTGGGGAGGTGAGATGGGAATTGTCTGAGCCTGTTCTCCTTGAGGGTTTCCCCTTATTCTACTCATAGCATTTCCTGAAATGCATTCTTACGTTCCAACAATTTTTGATGTTTTTAGTCAGTTTCTCACCTAGCAGAGATACGACAATGTCCTGTTTGAAAGGATGGATTTGGAAAGATACCAGTGTCTTTTTTCTTGTTCTTCCTTTTTGTTTCTTTTTTTCTTTTTTTTTAATTTCTTTTTTTTNTTTTTTTTTTTTTTTTTCACTGACAGTCTCTGATTTACTGTTTCTAAGAACCTACCTTGGCTTCTGGAAGAACTCTGTTTTACGACATAGCAATATCAGGGAATAACATGTAATAGGTTTACAATAATAATAATTCCAAATTTTGCATTGCAAGGCCAAGGTGAGGGACAATAGTGACTTTTGTCCCTCAATGATCCTACATTATGTCTCTTTGGTTTGCTGACCTATGTAAGTTGAATTTACTGAGGTATCGTCTGTTCTGTACCAGAAAAATATCTGATTAGAATAAAGTATGGTCTGCTCTGTACCCAAATAATACCTGATTAGAATAAACTGCCACAACTGATTTTAGATATCACAGAATCTCTTCTCCTTGCTTCTCTGTAATGAAGTCTTAAAGACAGAGAAACTATGAATATATTGCAAAATTCTTGCCTTGAAAAACAGAATATTTGAAGCAAATTTACCTGAAGAGAGCACTGGGAGATGCTACAGAGCGTTTCTCATGTGAGCTCCTTGGATTCCCAGACATTAGCTCTCTTTACTTCAGCATTTATCAGTAGCTGAATCCTCCATAACTCTTAGGAGTTCACTCTTCCACTTCCCACCCCAAAAATAATACTGGAAAAGAAACTGTTCAGAAGAAGACTATGACACAGGCCTCCTGCCATCACAGATATGTGCTAGCTTCAGCAGGGCTGCTGGCTGTTGCTCTTAAAGCACGCTGACATTTGCTGATGCCTCCGTGAACAACTGGTGTGATTTATGGTCTGCTCTTGGGGCAGGTGAATGGCAGACGAATGCAGACAGTGCACTTGGACAGTGGGTGCCTGTTCTCGCAATCCGAATCCCTGGTTGATATAAGCGGGCCAGCGTGTGGCCATTTCTGCTTTCTTGGCTGCTGATACCATCACCATCTCAGTTATTTTTAGCTGAGACTGAGAGGAAGGTGGCAAAGCAAGTTATCCATCAGAGTTAACAGTTCATATACAGTTTGCTACCAGGTTGTTTCTTGGAGTTTGTCATGTTAAATATCCCCTGTGGATTGCTACCTTGCCAATGTAAGAAAGAAAGGGTGGAATGAAGAAAAGACAGAGGGTATTAGAAGCAACACCACTCCATTTGGCTTTTCAGATTCAGGATCTGATTCTCCGCACCGTTAGATGACTGTGTAAGCAAAGTGTATTTACATTTCATTCACATTCAGTATACATGAGTGGAGAGCGTCGTCATTTGTTTTCAGCAAAGTCATTTGGCTTGTAATTGCCATCCTTGGCCAGAACCTTTCGTGTGTGGAAATCAAAATCTAAAACCAAAGAAAGACAGGAGAGATAGAAAAAGTTACGAACATGTGCCCTGCCTGGCTTCATCTCTTTTGTTTTCTTTAGTGCTCATCAATTTGAAGAGGAAGCTTTGAGTCATGTTCCTGCAAATCTGCAAAATGCTGTTGAATTCACTGAATCTGGGTCAAATTTTGGGATTCTGTGTGTCATGAGATGACTGAAGCTCAGAAATGTTGGCTCAGTTTCAGAGTCTCAGAACACAAAACACAGAAGTGTGCCTAGTCATATTAGGAACAAGCTTCTAAGGACAAACTGAAAGTACTCAAGAAGCCGAACTCTTGCTGGGAAGGGAGTCACTATTTCCTTCTCAATATTCTGGTGTGAGCCCTGAAATGGCTGAAGTCTCTGGGAGTAGGAAGCTTGCTATTGACATCTATTGATGAAGAGGGAGAAAAGCAGCTCAGGCTGGCCTGAGAGCACCATGTATCAGAGGATGGATAGGGCCGGGAGCCCTTTGTGAGCATCTGCTGGTGAACAAAGGGAAATGACTAAAAACAGCCCAAACATATTTTCATCTCTTTTTTTGTGGCCTCGTTTGCTAGAAGTGCTTCTGGGTTAGGAATGTATTCTGAGAATCAGTTCTACTTCATAAGAATTAAACTCGAAAGCCAGGCCATAAAAATCTACTATATACAGATAGCTTTGTGGATATCATGCTTTGTCCTGTACGTCACACAGACTTTCTCCTCTTTAGGTCATCAGCTTGTATCCTAAAACGTTATGCAACACAGTAGCACTACTCTGTCTTTTTCTACCAGAAATTCAAATCATTTAATAACCAACATTGTGTCTCCAGTGTTGTCATATAATGGCTGTGTATAGACATAAATCCCAGCTTTCATTGTGTGTACACACTGCATGACCAGGGGGATCATTTTCACATGTAGTTATTTGCTATAGTTCCCTCATTACTGTCTAAGCGTGGTTTTAGTTCATTTGCCAATTTTTTAGCTTTTCAAGAAGAAATACAGGCAGAAATTGCCATCAGGTTCCCATTTCTAGTGATTCAGTTTGCCCTGTGTCATAAACCCCTTTGATATGCTTTCACATGCATGCAAAGAATTGTTTTCAAAGTACAGCGTGGTCCCACAGTTGAGGAAAACTGCCTGAACATGCTTCCAAACACAGACCCGAACACAGTCCCGCTGGGTTTGACTGCAGCTCTTCACAAGTAAATAAAATTGTATCCACTCACACCAGGCCTGAATTTAGCCCTGTGCCTTCTTGAAAAGAACAAACAAATCCCATCAACAACAGCAAACCCAAGCCTGGATTAAACAGCCATTTAAACCATTAAACAATATGGGCTTTCTCGTGCACCAGCAAGGAGCTAAGCTTTCCCCAACACCACTCTGTGATCAATGGCAGTGTGTTTCTGTCAGCTCACTGGCAGGTCCAGCACCTTTAAGGAGGATCACACATCTTTCCCAGTATGTACTGGTGTGTACTAGGCTTGCAGGAAGCAAGCTTTTTTGATCCTGTGAAGAAGGAATTTAGGCAGATCCTGAAGTAGAAGGGCAGCTCACTGTCACCTAAACTAAGAAGGGTCGTCAATAAAGGGCAAAATAAGAGATGCAGGCGATATGTGCAGAGAAACTCAGGTTGTTCTCTGACTCCTACTTCCTAGGTGTTGTTTTCTTCCCCCTCTCTGCGTTTAGTGTAATTTCACTGGTTTTCCAAAGCTGAATAAAAAGGAGTAAATACCAACAGCAAAGCAGAAACCCTCTCTTGAAACTTTCACAGCAGATTTTGGGAAGACTCTTAAATCTACACAAATCTGTACAGGGATATAGTGGTAAGCCCCACTCAACATATTCATCCCAGGTTTTTTCCACATGTCAGTCTTCCACCTCACACAGGGCTATGTGGTCGCTTTAGTCAGCAAAACAAACTGCCTGGACAAATCAGGATGCTAAAAGCCTAATAACATAATTTTATCGTGTCACCTCTTCTGCGAATCATGGTTGACAAAGAGGGGACATTCAAATAAAAAATCATTTGATTTTGTGTGAATCAAAATACACATTTGATAAATGCAAGCCTCAGGTTACCTTTTGCCTTTCTGTGAAACCTTCAGATCTCCCTGAAGTCATGAGAAACTGTCCTCCCTGAGAGGCAGACATACTCCTTTAGAAGTGCTCTGATGAGGTGCCGCATTGCAATGTAGACAGAAGTTGACAAACTCCTTACATCCTCCCGATCCTCTCTGTGAACACCAGCTGCTTTATGTATAGGCAGAAACATACATTTCTGTCTATATGATGTTATAACTAGACGTTGAAATAGGACAAAAGTACTTGGGCCACCTATGTTCTTGGACGCAGCACTGAAATTCAGATGTCCTGTGTTTAATCCATTAGCAGAAGAAGATAACTGCCTTTTTATTAAAACTTGGCAATCTGTTTCAGATTAATATAAACACTGAGAAGAAGAGTATAAATTCTTAGTGAGCAGTGCTCCAAATGTACATTTGATTAAAATGATGCCTCTTCAGAGAAGTAGACTGTATTTATATATTTTGGATGGAAGGCTTATATTTTTTGGCAGGCCCAGACACAGAATTTGCATGTTAATATGCTCGTATGGATAAGCTCTTTTTAAGTAGCACACATCAGAACGCATATTGTTTTCCTTTGAGTCCCTAGCACAACACCACTGCCTGCAGGAGGTAGATGAGGCTTTTAAGAGAAGCTAGGAATACAATGCCATTGAACTTCACAACTTCTAGAGCTCATTATCCACCAGCCTGTGTAAAATTTCATCACATCTGAAACATTTAACACCCATGCCCATGAGAATGGAAGCCTAGGAAAGGGTAAGGAAAAATGATTTGGGCACATCTATCAACTAAATCTTTAGATCATAAATCCACAATACTTTTCATTGTCATTCGTGCTACCTGCCAAGCAAGAGATAAAACATACTGGGAGACGGACAGAATTAATCTGATGGCATGTTTATGAGGCATGGCTTTTTAGTTTTATTAATCCATCTCCTTAAAACTCTGAACTTTTATATTTGCACTTCATTTGCTGTTTCAGAAGACAAAACGATTCCAGAAATTTGAAAGCCCATGGTATAGATGAATATTATAGCTTTCTCAAGAATCTACTGCAAGACAGTAAGCACAGCCCTGTTTTAATTTTCTTTTTCATTTGCTCATTTTTTCAGTGATAATAATAGTAACAACAAAACCAATCCTAGCTACCCTCAGATCATTTCCATGTAGTTTTGGCCAAAAGGGATTTTTTGATTGTGCTTCTTAGAAAAAAATAACACTTCCAAACCTCAAAATGTTCCCCATGTGTTTCAGACTGAAAAGCTGGAAGTGGCCAGCCTTAAAAATAGTAGAACAAGATTTACTGCCTGGAGCATGATTTGCCCATCAATCCAGATTTGAAGAAAAATTAGATAGATAAATTCAGAATTAAAGGATGGAATTACCTACTTCATGCAGGTGCCCCAGAACTTTTCTGCTTTTCAGCAATATGCCCCATATCTAAGAAGTCCATGGTCATACAGCTGATTCTTTGGTGCACTGGCAGGACCGTGGGCTTCATTTTGGCAGTTCCAGGTACCCAGCCTTGATTGTGTATTACACAGTAAGAGTCAGCACTGGGAGTTTTTCACAGGCACACTGGGATCTTTCACTGCAGGACATTGTTAGGAACAACACCTGAGAGACACAGTCTAGTGGGTATAGTTTGTTGAAGGAAAACAGTAAAACTTTTTGAAAGTATGACAGGAGAAGGAAAGAAAGTTCTCAATATATTCAAGGGATAAAATGAAAATTCTTACAACACGCACCCAATTTCCAGTTCCTTCAGTCAGACCTGAAAGACTTCTATTTAAGAACTAGAGATGATAAAAAATTTCAAATCTTATAAATGGAATGCCAGACTTTCAATCCAGTTCCCACAATCAGGTACAGACATTTCCAGCATTGTCCAGTGGGAGAGGGAGGTACACAGTGCTCAGTGGTGCTGCAACATGTCCAGAGGAGAGCCACCAAGCTGGTGAGGGGTCTGGAGAGCAAGTCCTATGAGAGGCTGAGGGAACTGGGCGTGTTTAGTTTGGAGGAATCTGAGGGGAGACCTCATTGCCCTCTACAGCTACCTGAAAGGAGGTTGCAGAGAGGTGGGTGGTAGCCGCTTCTCCCAAGGGAATCATGACAGGACCAGAGGAAATGGTCTGAAGTTGCAGCAGGAGAGGTTCAGATTAGGTATTGGCAAGAATTACTTGACTGAGAGGGTGGTCAGGCACTGGAACAGCCTGCCCAGGGAGGTGGTGGAGTCACCACCCCTGGAGGTACTTAAGAAATGAGTAGATGTGGCACTGGGTTGGGTGATTTGTTCTGTGGGGTTTGTTTTTTTGTGGGTTGTTTTTGTATGGTTGGACTCAATGATCTCAGAGGTCCCTTCCAACCATGAAAATTCTGTGATTCTGTGGATTCCCACCCTTCAGAAAGGAGGCACCTGGCTGGGGGCTGCAAGAAGCGACCTATGCACCCTTGCATACCCTGCATCCTCTCACACAGACAGTTCTCCAAAACCGGTACCTGGAGAAACAGGCAGCATCTGGCAGCCCCGCCTGTCTTTTGGTGGTGTTCAAGTGTTATAGCCCTTGTCCATGCAGCAGAAAATAGAATGGGAGGCTCAGTGCCCTGCTCAGTCTTCACGAGCTCAAATTTCCGTCTCCCAGGAAAGCATCCTAATCACAAACAGGGAGGTGCCATATAAATGTGAACAGCTTCTGAGTGAGAGGAATGGAGATTTTGGACCTTAATCTGCTTGACTCTGGCCATGATTCATCTATCATTGAGTGAGAGGGGGAGAAATCACCCCAAAGCCCCTACCCAGTGAGGGCCTACGCACATCGTTGGCCATATGTGGGGTGATCTGCTTGAGTATCTGGGGTCAGACTGGAGCAGGAAGGAAAGACGAGGCGGCTCTTTGGGGTCCTCCCACAAAATTACTCCTGTCCCTGTGAGATGTCAGAATGAATTGCTGCTCGCGGTAGATTGTGCAGCTGTTCAAACTATGATTGCGCTGCCCTCTGGGTGCTTGGAGCTTGGCTCTCTCTCACGCTGAACATGCCTCTGAGCAAGAAATTCCCAGATAATAGTGGTTAGATAACACACCAAAGTAGCTGATACTATTTTTTTAAAAAGGTTTTATCCCTCTTCCCCTCCCTTAATCTAGTGGTTGACATCTTAGATATTGAGCTGCTCAGGGCAGGTCCCACGTGCTCCTATTTTTAGAATGCACCCAGGACGTTACAGGCCTGATGCAAGCCAAATATGCTATTATAAGTCAGTATTGGAAAAAGGTTGTCGTTAAGAGCCACGTACTTCTGAGGTTGCCAAGCAGGCCATGAGGACTGCCGGACAGTACATGGTGGATTTACCTTCTCCTGCCCAAATGCCTCCTCCTATGTTCCAGAAGAGAGGAGAGTGGTCACTTACCATATGACTTCAAGCCTGTGAAACTTCACCAAAATGTTTACCTTCTGCCATCTTCTTAAGGTTGGAATAAAAGGGATTGCCGGCTGCTTCTTAGTATTTCTTCCCGCTTCTCAACATCCTGGCAATTACAGATTAATTTTCTGTGTGCCTTTCACATAGTCCCAGCCTCTGGTTAATAATGCTTGTTGGGGCAAGTGGCTTCAAAATTGCTTCACGAATTCAGTTCCTTCTGAATGTCCTTAATAATGACCCAAAAGCTTTCCTTTCTTCAACAATCTCAATTTAGACTAATGCAAACTGTCTCTCAGTGAGGTAAATTTATTTATGTATTTAAACAAGCCCTTTTCACTAAAATTTTATCAATTCTATCTATAAATACACGTATTGGTAGATATATTGATATGCTACGTATCAAAAAGCTTCTGAGATACAGCTCTGAACGTTCGTGATACAGAAGACTATTAACGGTATTTTCCAGGCTTTGCTTGCAACGTTGTCACACAAACAATGTTTTTTTATTCTGTGCTTAGATAAATTGCAGAAAGCATACCTATGACATTTTGGAAAAGAAGCAAGAACTTTTAACAAGAATACTTTTAACTTCTGATCTATGTGGTTGTGCCAGAAGAGATTTATGGACCAGGAGGCTTTCCAGTCAGCATGGACTATCTAGAAGAGGAGAGAAAAATAGAATTGCCATTTACACCTCTCAAGGACATTGCTCTCTGAATTCTCTAAGATATAATGATGTACCTCCAATTTTCCTTCCTGTTCCAAGTTCCATTTAGAAACCAAAGGGGAAAAAATCAAACAAATAATATTAATTGATATCTATAAAATTCTAATGTGGGCATTTCTTTTCCAAAGTTTCCTTTGTGATATCTGCCCCACATTTTTTGTGTGTTTATTTGATGTTTCACTCCATGTTTCATAAGAAGATGTGCAAAGCTTTGTTTGGATGAGTAACTAGTGTTGGTGATTTAAATGTACTGGTTTCAGGACTACATTCATCAGTATTTCTATTTCATTTAATGTCCCTTACACCAGTATTTTAAAATATGTAGTCTGTATGCATATATCACATTCCATTCAGCTTGGTTTTGTTCTGTTACATTTTCTCTGTAGCAACTGCAGATGTCTGATCTACTTTTACCATGCAGATCTTTGATATGGTACATATCAAAGATTATTTCATGAAGAGGAAAAGCAGCAGCATTTTTGTAGTTCGTCAGGAATTACCCACTTCTCAAGTAAGAGACTAGGAGCAGCTACTGCAGAGTAGTCCATAGAATTATCTATGTGTTTATTACGCCTGCTCCATACTTCTGTTGGATATGATGGCCACAGCTACTAGAATATGAAAGATCTTCTCATATTTCCGTGGTAGGACCTTTTTCACTTTCTTTCTTTGAAAGCTTTCAAATTAAAAAAAAAAAAAAAAAAAAAGGAGATGATATCCCAAGGCAAAGTCAGCCCTGCACTGTGTATACTGGAATAGATCGCAGTGTAAATAGAGGAAAAATGAAAATAAAATTCCATGTGAAATACTTGTCCAGGAATAGTCTACCCAGATTTAAAGGTTACAAAAAGCCCAAACCAAAGAAATCTTTTCAACACTAAACTTATTTTCAAATTATTAATGTCTGTCCAATAATAACATTGGTTTAAAAATAATAATAATATTTACCATCCTCTAAGTGCCAGGAACCAAACTCTTTGGGATATTCATTTTTAGTTCCTAAGTGACACATGGCGAGATAATATTTCCTTCCAAGATTTTCCATGCCTGGGCTGGGGGCTCAAGCGCGTCTGCATTCTCCAGACCTTTGAGAGCTGTCTCTGGGATGTGCCAAATGCTTGTTAATCACTGTTGTTTCTATTAGATACTGCTACTTATTGCCACTGTTTAAATAGGTCATTAACACATAGTAGAAATAAAGAGGAAAAGGCAGGATAGATGTGGGGTCAGGAGTAAATACACCCCTCGAAGAATGTCCATTACGTCTTTTTTCCTCCTAACTCTAAGTTATATAGTTCTGTGTGAAAACAGGTCTAACCTTTCCCAGATCCACTGTGAAACAACAGGAGACTCTGAGGGCTGGTGTTTTTGGCAACACGGATGGCATTGTCAGGAATCAGGAGTGAAAATGGGGATGTGCCTTGTCACAAAGCTGCATGTGACCTCCATGTGGATAGATGTGACCTTGAAAAAAACCCATCCTTGAAACCTGCTCTCCTTGTGCTTCATTCTTTTCTGGGCAGCAAAAGTGGGGAATAAATGCATTGCTCTTGT
The DNA here is from genome assembly GCA_013400375.1 of Thinocorus orbignyianus. Lineage (NCBI taxonomy): Eukaryota > Metazoa > Chordata > Aves > Ciconiiformes > Thinocoridae > Thinocorus > Thinocorus orbignyianus. The sequence continues at coordinate 55,007 of VXBW01002470.1, forward strand.
CAAAGATGAGAAATCTTAACAAGGAAATCCTCTTGGAGTGGAGACGTGGAAAAATCCTTCCTGTGGATTTTGCAATGTAACTTTGAGTTACTCAGTGACTGATTCCAAAGCTACCAAAGCAGCTTTTCCCAGCTGCAATCAAAGCAAGCCAGATTTCACCAGGAATTAATTGGGCTTATGGTATTTTCAAGAGTGGCATTTATGTGGAGAGGAAATTCGCATACACCCTTCTGAAACAATACCCAAGGTGGAAATCATAAAGTAAGAAAGTAAGTAAGTAAAAACCCACTGAAAATGCTAATTCTTTCTACAGTAAGCACTATTACTTGTGGGGGTTTTGTTTTTAAATATCATGGTCATACTTGTGATTTCAGAGTGAATGGTAACTCCTACTGTTGAGATCAGAAAATAAATTAATAATCAGACATCTTAAGGGAAAGTATTAGTAATTTCAGCTACAACAGCCTCATTTTTGAAAGACAGTTGATTTTCTATTCTTCAGCTGTGTATGTTCAACTCTAAAGCTTTTAGAGCGCTGCTGAAGATAATTCCAGTTTGGTGTATTTTATTGTGTTTTGTCTTTACTTCAAAATTTTAAAGCACCTTGTTTTCTCTAGGTGCTGGTAGTTCCAGAAGGTACAGAAATAAGCTCCTCTGCCACCCAGGTTGTGTTGACCTGCCAGTCAAATGGAACAGGCTGCCCTGAAAGCTGAGAAAATTCATTACAGCTTGGACGCTTGTGCAGTGTCAAGTGATCTCCATTTCTGTGGCTGAAGATGATGTGAGGAGTGATTAGCACGGCACTTGTCCAAGACACAGCAAGGGTTATGGCTGTCCTTATGGTCAGCAACTGCACAAATATCAAATGGGCTGAGTTTGTGGAAGTAGGTTTCCACAAATTATTTGAAGTGTGGGGCTACCTCCTATCTCTATTTATTATTCCAGTTCTTGGTGTAGCACTGATGAAAAACTCTGTTTACTTTAAGCTGTTCCCATTCTCGGGACAGTGTTATAGGCATTTTTCCCCGGTAAAGCACTGGCAAACGTGCCATTGTGACAACCACGTTTAAAAATATTCAGCTTAAGATGAGGAGCTGTATTTGTTCTGTAAGCCTCTCGGTGTTTTAAAAAACAAACTTGCACGTCTGTCACCTTCTGGGTCTAAACTCTCCCGCCACTGGATCTAAGGCAAATAAATATTTGTCCATTTTGTGTCAGGGGCCAGGTGGAGGGTATGTAGGACCAGCCACTCTGGCTTTTCTTGACATGATCATGCCCTTTGGGAGAGTGGTCTCTCATTGCTTTGGAGAAGAGCTTGTCTGGCACCCCTTTTGTCAGAGGACGTGGTCAGGTCTGACATGCTCAAGTCCCCGCTTTCCTTTCAAGCAATACCATCACCAGATGAAGACGTACAAAGAAACCCATTTAGACAGGCTTTATTACTCCGGTTGTCTGGCATACCCTCCTCCCTCCCCTGATGGCGATAGGCGTGGCAGTCAGGGAAAAAAAAAAAAAGAGTTTCAGAGAGATTTTACTGGTTTGTTGTCACTGTCAATAAGTAATAGCTCTGGTTTTAATAGCCAGCCTCTGGGTAGTGCAGCCTCTGCCCGGCAGACATCTGAGTAAGCGCTTTTCGCGGAGGCGGCAGATGGATGGCTGTACATTGCACAACCCGCCGCTGCCAAGTCCTGCGCAGTTCCATGTGTGATGCTCTAAGTGAAGTTTCAAATAAGCCCATGAAATGTGCATGCTTGCAGATTTGGCTCTGGCTGTAAATTTTGCCAGGTGGCTGGCTGTGCCCTACACCAGGCAGTACCACTGCACCCAGCATGGCTGTGCCTCACTGGGAAGATGGCCACCCATGGGCTTCACTGGGAAGATGGCTTCATGTGGGCCTTGCTGGGGAGACAACCATATCTGGGCCTCTCTGGGGAGATGGCCACACATGGCCCTCACTGAGGAGGTGTCCACATGTAGGACTCACTTGGAAGATGGTCCCACAAGGGTCTTGCTGGGGAGGCAGCCACATCTGGGCCCCTCTAGGGATACAGCTGCACACAAGCCTCTCTGAGGAGATCGCTGTGCGTGGGTGTCTCTGAGGAGATGGCCACACATCTATCTCACTGAGGAGACAGCCACGCGTGGGTGTCTTTGAGGAGATGGACGTGTTTAGGCTTCTGCACAGGGCTGGCTGCCTCATGGAGAAGGTGAGGAGAAGCCATGCATGGCCAAGAGACTGCCTGGTGAAGGAATGGTCCCCCCAGGGCAACCAGAGGAAAGAGAGGGTGGCAGTGCAGGAATGGGGATTTTCTCAAGGGGACACTCCTTGTCTGCTCAGAAAGGGACATGTAACTGATCTGGGAAGGATGGAAAATGAGTGTTGGTGCAGGCATTGCCCAAATCCTTGTTCACCTGGAAAGCCCATTGCAGAAGCTCTCTATCTGCTGGCGACTACCAGCTCCCTGGCTAGCAAGAGTGGTGTGAGGGCTTCAGGAAAGACAGCAGCCCAAGCATAAGCACTACAGATGTGGCAGGGTTGAATATCTCTTGATTAAAAGAATTACTACATCAGATCACAGAAAGGAAAATTTTAATTTAGAGAGCTGTGTAGCTGTGTGTCAGTGCTGCAGACATACTTGGTGTTGATGCCTGAGTCTGACAGAATCTTGAGATACCAAAATAGTTTATGAAGGATAGAAGAGGGAAGCTGGCAGGAGGGGTCCTTTCAGAGAAGCCTGCTGCTGCAGCACGGTGACTACTCCTCAAATGATGAGTAGTAACAACTGTGGGTTTGGAAGTGACTACTGATGCTCTTGGTTTGATGGCAGCCCTACTAGATGGGAAATAGAGGGGGAAAGTGGTCTTGTGCTATTCTCCACATTCCAGGAAGGTGCTATAACTTGTCTTGGAGGTACATGGAGTACTTGGATACAGTGCTGAGGATGGTGGTAGAGGAACGTGAACAAAGAAGTAAATTCAGCTAAAGTACAGGGCAGAGGCTTGGCTAACAACTCATGCTGGATCATGACTACTGCATCATACTACAGAGAGTTTTGCATGTGTGTGTTTTAATGGGGATACAAATGAATGACTCACCCGGTGCTCTGTGCTGTAAGTCACTAGATCATGAAAATGGCATAGCTCAGTTTCCAGCTAAGAAACACTTCATTCAGCAGTTAAGTGAGTTGTTATCTGGCAGTCATTATATCTGTGATTTACAAGGAACATACAGATCTGCATTACCAATGTCAAAGACCACCAATATAAAATACAGCAAATGGGATTTTTATCTTTCAGCACACAGCAAGAGTGGATGCATGAGCCACACTTTTCAGGCTGTATGTAATCAATCTAACGTAAGACATTATCTCCAAAACAGAAGACTAAACTTAGGACTGCTTTACATGACTTCTTACCTTTAAATATATTTGACAATCTGCTCCCCTGGTATCTTACAAGTTCTCTGTGGCCACTACAAGATGTTCATCACCAGCATGAAATGGTTACTGATACAAAATGAACCTATTATGTCAGAGGAGTCTGCTGACAGGCTAAGGAGCAAACACTTAACAAAAATCAAAGTCCATTGCTATTTTGTGTTTTAAATCAGATTCAACAATCTCTCAAGATGAGAAAAATGTGCACAGACTAGAAAAGCAGGCAAGGAGTGAATGAATGCCTCACAACAAAGAGAGACAAGGAAACTGTAAAAAGAAGGAAAGTTAAAAAGCAAAGTGAGGAATTAGCAGTGTCTGTGTATCTTTCCTGTTTTGCAGAGGTATTTTGTAACAAGAATCTGAGAGTGGGAAAAGAAAACAGAGTGTCTTAAACTTTGCATCTGGAGCAGATATGGGTATCCTTAAAGCAAATAATTTCTAGGGCTGTTTTTCAGAAAGTACAAAGCTTCTTAATTGTGTTCAGGAAACCATCATTAGTGTAAAATTTGGACCAACACTGCTCTCTCTCAGTCTCACAGTATATGAACAATCAAGAGACTCTCAGACCTGCTGAGCACCCTCAGCGGGAAGTGAGAACTCAAGACCTAATGACACTTGGATCATTTCATTCACTTAGGTGGGCTCCAATCTGGCAAGCACTTAGGATGTAATGATTAGGGCTGTGTAAACAAATGGAAAATTATAGCCTTGGTATTATTTCATAATTTTTCCTCAAAGGGAAGCTGAAAAAACCCACGCTGAATAAAACATTGTTTAACCCCAACAAAATCTCAGGTACATGCAAGTAAACTATCGGAAACAAACTAGGCAAAAGTCAAAGTAATTAGCATCTCTCCCTTTTCTACAAAACACAACCCAGGGAAAATATTTTCACAGACAAAGCTATTCAATACTCCCCACCCAAACTTGCAAAGAGACTTGGGATGACCAAAACCACATGTTCTGGGGTTCCCTGAAGTTTTTTTTTCCCAATTCTTGTGCCTAACTTTGATTATGTGGACAGTTTATTTGAATGCAGTGGGGCTATTCCTAACTAAAAAAAAATGCCAAGTATTTGCAGTATGCAGCCTTTACATGTGTGTTACAACCTATATTGAGAATTTAGAGTCCATTTTGTTGTGAGTAATGGATATGTATGTATACATATATGTATGGATACAAAGAGGAGGATTTTACATAAACATCACGCTCTGTGTTAATTGATAATAAATGTTCTGTGTTTGCCAACATGGTAGGGCAAATTCAGAAGCAAGTGGATTTAAATTGGGGATGAATTTGGTTTGTATATTTATGTCTTACCCAGACTTCTAAAAATGTGTAGTGTCAGAGCAGGAAATTAATGTGTCCTATGATCTCAGTGTTGTGTATTTATAACTTGGGTTAAAGGTGACATCATAAACCTTCAGAAAGTCCTTGTATGCAGAAAAAACAATGAGGGGGAGAAGACTGCTGACCTCCCATTCACATCAAGAACACTCAACCATAAAATCAAAGCTTAGTATCACTAACTTTTGTAAGTCAAAAGTTTCTCTGTGGTGAATCTAGGATGAGAAATCATTTCTTCTGTCTTGGAGATAAGGAATTTGACTGTTAAAGTCCCTTTCAGATGTGGGGATTCGGAGTCTGGTGTTCTTTTAAATAGTCCGTTCTGCAAAAACTAGGGAAGGACAAAGGGAAGAAGGAAACAGAGTTTCTTCCCAAATTGTCTCAGATAGATAGGTAAGGAAAAGGGCAATTTCTCTTCTGCCTTCCAAGGTGACTGGTCATAGTACTGCTGTAGCCCAACAACAGTGTGGAGACAAGGTCCTTCGTTCCTTACACATTTACTTCATGGTTTCAGTAGCAAAAAAAGCATGTTATCTTTCTCTGGGAAATTCAGCAAGGTTATGTGCATGTGTGGGCCCCTTCTACTGCTCCCCAGGAATGACCTGCCCCACTCCTTCCCCCCACACTCTTCTCTTTCTCCCATTTTTCCCAAAGTTAACAAGTCTGGAAATAATTAAGAAATCCAGTCAGCTCTCCAGCACTATATAATTCAATTTACTGCTCAGTGTGTGAAAATTTGAGCTCAAGGCAGTGTTTATCTGTTATAAAAATGCTTTCTTGCAGGGGAAAAAACATTCTTCCTGGTTGCTCGTGGCTCATAGCTAGTTACTTAAATCATTAAAACCACAGGTCTAATGATTACAAGTCACATATTTTTTGTTGATGCTGTTTTAGAGTACACAATGTTTTACTTCTTGGAGCACAGAACACAAAAATAGTAGCAGAGCACTTTTGCACTGTCTTCACCATCATCCAGTCCTGATTTAAGAACAGCAACGTGGTAATAGTCTCACTGTGTCAACATGAACCAGAATAGCAGATTCTTGACTGGATTTGAAGAACAATATAAATAAAGTGGAGGGTTAAGAAGCAATGCTACCTCAAGTTCTTCTCAGTCCCATACAGCCAGCCGTACAAATACTGGAAATCATATGAGAAGTAAGGAAAGCCTTTGCTTTTTAAGGAAATATGCTGTGTCGGGATATTCCCATTTTCAAAGAATTTTGCATACCAGTTCCTTGTCCAGGATTAGAACAGGAAGCACAGGAGTAGCATAGCTTGCTAATACACAGCAGCATACAGGGAAGGGAAGGAAAGGGCTAATTTAGATGGGGTTGTGCAGAGGCATCTTCATGGTTTTCTTAGTTGGAAAGAGATGTGGGTTTTTTGAGTAATAAATTCCCATCTCTGGTGGTGGTGGGCCTGGTGTTCAGGCTGCCCTCGCTGGCTGTATCTGCACGAGCAACTTGGATATGGTTTGTGCTCCTTGCACAAAGCACTCCCGGCCATATTATTCACATCTTGCTGGGAAGAATCTCAGGCTCGTGCTGACTCCCAGTGCTACAGGCTGAAACCATGCCTGGGACCCTTCTAACAATGCAAAATATAGACTATTGAAGCTATTGCATTTATTTTAATAGTTAATTAACTGGTATTTAATTTATGAGTACGGATGTAGAGATTGCATCGTACACACAGAAGAGATCTCTTTTATACATGCCTTCAGAATCTTCTTGAGGTACAGGACACGTAAGGCAGGTAAGGAGTATGTGGCAAGTAACAGGAACAACCAGAGCTGAAAGTGGATGGAACAGTGTTTTCTTGCCCAGGATCCCTAGGGCTGAGAGAGCTGTGTAGAGTTTGACCTTCTACTGCAGGCTACTTGGCTTTTGTAGGTAATGCAACGTAATTAAAAGTACGCAATTTTAGTGGAGATGGCTTTCTTAAAGCCGTGCATACCAAATATCCAAACCATCCAAGTCTAAGTAAAGGCAGAACATCCTTCAATCCTTTTCTGCTTGGCTAGTCAACCTCTTATTATGACCTGTAAAGCCAATAAGACATATTTGAGATGACAAAGAAACAATTTTGTGAGCAACTGTTAGCTGTGCAACTTTTCGATTTGACTTAATGTCTTTTGGTCTGTCTCCAAAGGTGATACAATATTTGACAGTACAGTTTCAGGTAGCTCAGTTACAGAATACAAAGGTGGTTTCTGAAGAACCTGTGCTTTTCATGGTGTCTCACTTAGTAACACTGTGACCTCATTAGGGTTATTACAATCGGACCACAGATTTTCTTCATAACAGTTGGACTAGACAAACATCTTTGCTCTGAAGCATTAGCAAGGAGAAGATGATGATCCCACCTACTGGGATTATTCACTGGCTAATTTATTACTGCTTAGCCAAGACTTTTAAGGGAACCTTAAGCCTTGACAAAAATTAACTGGGAATACTAAAGCTCTGATAGGAATCAAATGCAGTCCAGGGTCTTATAATCCATGGGGCTGCCGTCTGTGCAGGGAGAGACAGGCTGTCTTCTAAGAGAACCTTCTGGTGCCTTACTGCTCTTTCCTATGTTCTCAAATATAAAGCTTTCAGAGCACAGTGCAAGCATGACACCAACACCTCCAGACATCAAACCCACGCTTCTATCACCACTGCAGTTTTTCTGGGGTGCTGAGTAATAGCCAGCATTCTAGGAAGGGTCATTAATGGCGAGACAGTCTGTGTTTCAATCACCTGCCTATCAATCAAATTCCTCAAGGCCAGAGTTCAATTAATTGATGACACCCTTGAGGCAACCTAAGCAGTTAACAAGTCAGTGAGACTTGGTAGAAAAACAAGCAGTACGTTTAAAAAAAGCCCCACCAACAAAACCGCCCATAACTCTCATTTGCCATTTTACCTCCCTCTGATTCGTCTTTCCATTGCCACCCCAAACTTATGATGACAATGCACACTTTTCTTGCAAAAAAAGCAGGGACTAGACACAGAAAACTAGGACATATTTCAAACCCAAACATCCTCCACACTGTAGGTAGACCCACAGTCATCCTCATCCTAACAGCTAATTTCACTGTTTCATTTTCTCTTGGCTGCTTTAAGCTATTTTGCCATACTTGCAAAGTTTCACGTCCCTCTTTTGTGAGGTTTTCTTTTGTATTTCTTTGGTTTAATGCTTTTTTTTTTTTTTAATTTTGATAAACTCTGAAGTAGAAGTTTATACCACTCTGTTATATGACACTTCCAAAAACCACCAGACTATGTAAGGACCTGTCCCAAATATACCTTCTTTTCTGGTAATAAATCAGACAAATATGTTTTAAATGACAAGGAAGTCTAAAAGAGTGAAACCAACTTGGTTTAATCAAGACAAGTTTACGTTGTCTTTACCAAAGTGAGCACACATGCTGATGCAGTCTAGATATGTGTAGAACTTAGTGTTTTTACTATGTAGATGCATGTAAATATCTAATTCCATTTAATTATTCACCAGTTTGCACCAAGCTTTGCTTTTAGTTGGAACATAGGTTTTCATCAGCATAGCAAAGTTTGATACTGCCTTACTTTAAAAATACTCAGACCCACTTCTTTCTTCAGTTACGTATAACTATACCGGATGTCTTTGCCTGAAAAGTTTCAAACCTACGTAAATCTTCTGGCAGACCTGGCCTAGCTTGGCCATTTGTGATGAAAAATGAATCTGGCAAGTTTTCCACAGTTGGTTTTTCATTAATGGGTTGAGCGCCTCTAGTCTGCGCAGCAAGCAGAATGTGCTGGCAGTGTACCTTAGCCAAGGTTTTGTTTCTTACCAGTGGTTTGGTTCTGGCTTTCGGTTGTTGAGGGAAGTAGGGCTGTGTCTTTTTATTGTGTGGAGTCAACTGCTTTGATACAGAGGGAATGGAGGTTGTTAGCACCTCTTCTTGAGGGAGAACTGAAGCAGATCTCTTTCCTAAACTGACCAGAATATACAAAATCTCTTTGGGGATAGTTTGCATTGTGGGTTTTATTCACAGAAGAATGAAATGACTTGTAATGGGTGGGTTGATCTGAAAGGAGCCAGAATTTTCACGATTTTTTTCACTAACAAGTCCTTTGGAGCATCCTGAATCTCAGCTTTTTTACTCGAGCTGTGTGGAGAGACCAGACTCTTGAGCTGAAAAAGCTACTAAATGCCAAGACATCTGGCTATGGGAGTCTAAGCTATCGATCTATAGAATTGACTGTAAATGTATGATTTGGGTGCATATGGTTATTGCTACAAAATGACCACTTTGTGTTTACATTGATAAATGGGATGGGCTACTTAACTTGTTCATAAGTTGATCTGCAAATCTCTGCCTGAGTTTGATAGAACAGACTTTGAAGAGCATGTCCATAAGTCATTCAGAGTCATTGAGATCTCTTGGGTCTCTGTCAGTCAGCAGCTTAAAAAGAAGGGGTAAGACAGCTTGCTAGTCCTCTCATCCTTAACATCCATTACATACTTTAAAAACTCTGTTCCCAAGAGGTGAGAGTGAGAAGCCCTAAAGACCACCAGAACTCAACAGTCTCAAAATCACTTCACAAGGGGTTGTATTGGAAAGCCGTAGCAGCAGGTTAAGAGCAGTTGGTATGGAGACACTGTGTGACATTTGGGGTAGCCGTTAGCTCACAAGACAGCTTTAGTCCTCTGCTTTACCTTAGCTCTCCGTAGCTTTCTATATGATGCTGAAGTTGCAGAGGAAACTAGAATTTAGAAAGCACAAACTTGTCTAATAATCCACATCCCTCCTCTAGTTTGTTTGTCTTCAATCTAATTTCTTTCATAGGATCACAGAATGGCTGGAGCTGTAAGGGACCTTAAATATCATCGAGTTCCAACCTCTCTGCCATGGGCAGGGACACTTCCCACTAGACCAGGTTGCTCTAGAAGGTCTCCCCTTCTAACTGCTGCTAATTGCATCAAGTTTGTTTTCAGTTAATTCGCAGCAATTAAAATTTGTCAGGGAGACTCTTCAGACCGTGCCAGCAGCAATAATACAAGTTTACAAGACATTCTCAATGCAAAACGATGAAACCCATTTCTTCATTAGTGTTCTTATCCATACTATCTGGATGAAAACAACAGCAGATTAGATGTAGGATCAAGATGAGGTAGGTTTGTTTCAGTAGGATGCAATAATTTTTGAGGGGTGATAACTTATTCCCATCAGTGGGCTAATTTCAGGTAGACAGCAAGGTACCAGTTTGACTACAATCAGAATTTATTTTGTTTGGAAGACATGATAAACAATGTTATGGCAGTCAATCAAGTGTACTTAAGAAAGTGGTTTTTCTGACATTTCATAGCATGCTGTCAGAAACCTGAAATACAATCCCAGTGCTTGAGTTCCCGAGAAAAACAGAAATTAACAAAAAAAGACCAAGCAAAGCAAACTGTTGATTCAAGTCCCTCTTCCAAACTCATGATACATGGAAGTCTTCCAAAGAGCTCTGCACATTTTGGATGCTACAGAACTTTATCAATGAAGCGAAAACAAGGAATCACAACTAAAACTGGGAAAGAAAAGAAAAAAGCAAAGGCAACTGCAAAGGAAGCATGTTTGGAGCTAGGGAAAGGGAGAAACGGAAGAGGAAAACTTTTGAGCATGCTAATGATCAGCAGGGTTGGAGTCCAACATTCTCCATGGGGGAGTCAGGAAAGGGCAAACACCAGTTATCAGCTGGACTGGAAGCCTCTAGATCTGGCCCCAGGGCAACCATTTCTGTACTACTGGAGAAGCAGGTAAATACCTAGATAAACTTATCGCAAGCTCTTGGAACTTTGGAAGACTTTCCATGGAAGGAGACTGGTATCTTCAAACAACCTGGAGACAGTCTGCAACCCAAACACACTGAAAGAGATTGGGATTTTCTGAACCGCAACACTGAGTGTCCTAATTAAAAAGACCAGTGCTTTCCAAAAGCATATTTGATCAGAGTGAAAATGTTTCAGAGGCTTTAAAAAAATGTCCATAGTTCTCACAGTTTGTTGGGTATTCCTGACAACTTATGAAGGCTGAAATGATGAAGCAAGGATTCATTTGTGTGTATTAGTGACTGTAAGCAAGGGCAAGAAGATTTCTGGACTGCTTCCAAAGATTTGTGAAAACTCTAAGGATACATATTGCTTTGTGCCAGATAACCTTTGAAAAATTTTGTTAATAGCAGACATAGTACATGGCTTAGAAGTGACAATGTTTCTGCAATACATTTCCCTTCTCCTTTCTTTCTTTCAGGAATATGCAGTGAAATAAAACTCCTGCATCTTCAAATTAATGAAAAAAATATCCTGGACTGAAACACAGGGAGATTTTTTTCCTGGCTTTCTTGGGGTCACATGTTTTTATGAGGCAGAAGATCTCATAAGCTTGCTAGTGCACCAGATGTGGGAGTTTGCTTCTGATTCAGAACAAAATCATTGGGCTGAATCCAGATCCCAAGTTGGGAAAAGGCAGGGCTTGTGTTCTCTGACAGTTTTGAGTGTTTCCAATATGCTACCCCTACTTGTAAAGGGGTTGGCTTAGAGACTGACGTCTCTGACAGCAAAGAATGGAAAACAATGAGCTAATACTTTCCTACTTTTTTTTTTACTTTTTTTTTTTTTTTTTTTTTTTTTTTTTTTTTTAATTATGAGCTCATTTGCTCTTACCAGTCAGCTAATTTGCTTCACACAGGATTAAATGATCAGCTCCATTCTCAAGCATTTATTTATGGCTGGCATCTCTGACTCACAAGCTATTTGGCCTTCATATTGTAATGAGTCATTGTTGCTACCAGGGAAGACAACAGTGAAGAATTTACTTCTTGGTTTCCATGGGGTGGTTATGATGGCTCATACATTTATTTTATTTGGGTAGCTTCTGCATGCATCGTACAACTCTGGGATCTTTAGTCATTCTCTTGTCCCTGTTCTTAGAAATGCCATTTCTGCAGCAGATATTCGCTGGATGTTTTTAAGGGCTGTTTGATTTGGGCTGTATCGTCTTTCCATTCATTATTGGTACCTGAGTCCTAGATTCCATTGTTTCAGCTTGATATAGACCACTAATAAAACACATCTCAACGTGGGTATTTGCGGAACAGCTATTCCCACCCAAACAGGTTATAACATGTTAGATATGGCTGAGAAATAACTTCAGAACAGGCCAACGAATCCTGAAGTTTTCTTAGCAGAATTCAGCACTGTGCCAAAGAGACAAGCGTAAGAGCAAATTGTGCAAAATAAGTGGTAAGAATATAAAAAATGTTTCTTCCTTTAGCTTACAAGAATAGTACAGAGTAAGACAGAAGACCCTTCCTAAGTACATTCAGTGCTTGGCCCATGGACTACAAATTTTTGCCACAACATGACGCATTTAAGGTACCACTTTCTTGAATTGTAGGCCATGTTTCCTTGTGAATATTGTGGGTGAAGCTGTATTCCAAACTCATCATCCCATAAAGCTCCTATAGAGCAAGCAGATCTGGCCATGAAAAGCACAACAGAATCCTTTCTGAGATTTTCTTGCAGAGTTTAAATTTAAAAGCACCTGCACTGAATAATTGCACTTGGTTTTGGTTTGCATTGTGTGGGTATTGCACACTGCATTCGCTTCTCAGTAGGCACAGCCAAATACACTTTTCTGTTCATTATCATGGAAAAAAAAAAAGTTATTACCACGGATATTAATCATTTCTCTGAACATTGTATTTTCAATTGGTTTGTCCATCCTCATACAATGGCAGAAGAGATTATTTGTCTAACTGTCCATTTATCATTCCCATGTTCCATTTCCTTTAACTGGGCCACGTACTAACTTCTGCTGAGCATGTTGTTTGTTTTACAGTCCCACTCCCATTGCCAAAATTTTATCCGCTTTTACTGAGTTCAAAGGTAGATTTTCTTGGCGCGGTGGACAACTGAACCTAAAAAGCAACAAAGGCTTGGTTACCCTGGGCAATATGTATTTCTGCCTTCAACCAAAACAAAACTACAGCAGGAGGAAACTTCTTGGGGATAACCCAAGGCACAACTAATTTTCCTGCCATGGCAAGAAGTAAAACAACTAAAGCAGCTCTTGTTTAGGGGGACAGAACCTGCTTCGGTATCACCATGGGGCTTTGGTAGGTTGAGAGTTACACAGAGCACCTCGCCTATCTCTGCAGCAAGATGTGGTTGGAAGCAAAGTCAAGTTGTTTCTGCAAATGGGCAAAAGTACTGAGAGAGTGAAGTGCGGCACACAGAAAATCAAGATTCTCAGGTTCGTGAACCATGTCAAGTTGGTCTAAAATTTTTCCTACGTACACTTTTTATAAGAAAAAATGAATCCCATCTGTTTCATTAAAAATGTTTTTCTTGGCTTTGGAAAAAACCAAACAAAAACCCAAACAAAATTAAGAATTCTTGCTTTTAAATGAATATTTAATTTTGGTTTTGAAACATGCTTAATTGTATGAAAGCCTTGCCTTTGTTTCTACTTAATTCTCCTCCTTTTTCCACTATTACAATGGGGTTTCACATTTGAATATAAATTCTTCCTTTCTTTTGCATTTAACTTTTTATTAATTTACATTTTTATTTACTTCTAATACTCTTTCTTTTATTTTTTAATTTAATAGAAATGTGCTTGGAAAAGGGATCCAATGGAAGAGGGGAAAAGGGGTTTGTTAGTTTTTAAATACAGGGAGTATTGTTTCCTTAAAACTTGTTTTAGCCTTCCTTACATTTATCAGCAGTAAAAAGGAGCAAAACTAAGGGCTTAAAAGAGGAAGATATCCGAACTCCAGAGTGGTCTGATAGTTCATTTTAAAATAATATCCCAGATTAAAATTTCATTGTCATTACTTTCCCATTTTTAAAAAAAATCATCCAAAACATTATATATAATTTGGCAGTTAGTGTGCAGCTGAACCAGTGCTCACGTATTTATATTTAAAGCATTAGCCAACGCGTTAAAAAATGTTCTGTACCTTTTCAGATATTGCTCAAAGTCTGTTTGGAAACTATTTAAAGATCTCTCTGAGATGAAAACAAAACAAAACAAACCAAATCAAAACAAAACAAAACAAAACAAAAAAATTGGTGATTCCCCATTTCTGCTCAAAGAAATTAATGTGGTTTTTCCATGCAATGAAGCAAAAAAAGCAGATGCTGCTCTTTTATCTCGTGCCCCATTTACTGACCACTAGAAACGGTGCCAGAAGGGGAATGCTCTCCTCTACTTTAATGCGCTAACGATAGCGAGGTGTTATCTCAAAGGCTGCCTCTCAACCTCTACCCCGTCACATTAGCCGAGATCAGCCACCCAAGCCCTCACTGTCAGTTCTTGAGGTTAAACACTCCGCAACTGGTGAAAGGGCTTTCTCAGTTAGGGGCCACAACCGTGAACTTTCTCATGAGCAGGGAGACTTTTGGGACCAACCTGCCCCTCTTATCTGGACTGGAGTTCTCTGTCACCTGGCTGGTGCTGGGAGAACCTGCCCAACGCAGCTGATGACAGCCGGCAGCAAAACTGATTTGACTTCGCAGAGCTTTTTGTTATTTTACAATAGGTTTATGCCAGGCTGCATTTCTAACAATTTTAATAAGCACTTGAGGCAGGGTTCAGGGGAAGATTTAGGTGCCAAGTGGGCAGGAACTTAAGGAAGGAGCATATAAGTTCAAGAGAAAACTCTCCAAACCCCCCACTCAACATGCTTAGAGGAAAAACAAAAAAAAAAACCAAAAAATTTTAAATGTTCTGGTCACTTGATTTCCAAGGGTAATGAGTTGGATTCACTTCTAGTTCAGTAAAAAGCATGTTTAAAATTGGAAGAGGGGAGATTTAGATTAGGCATTAGGAAGGAATTCTTTCCTGTGAGGATGATGAGGCACTGGAAAACGTTGCCCAAAGAAGCTGTGGATGCCCTATCCCTGGAGATGTTCAAGGCCAAGCTGGATGGGGCTTGGAGCACCCTGGTGTGGGGTTAGGATTCCCTGCCTGTGGCAGGGGGGCTTGGAACTGGGTGATCTTGAAGGTCCCTTCCAACCCTAACCGTTCTGTGATTCTCTGATTCTATGTGTAGATGCCCAGTTCAACACTATGAGTCCTACTCCTTGCACCAGATCCCAACAGTGCCTGAACCTGTGTTTTCACTCCGTCCCTCTCAGGATAAAATTTCTGTGGTTGTTCTTCAGTGTGCTCAGGCTGAAAATTCATGTCAGTGGCTGTTAGGAAAATTACAGGGCACTCAGATTCAAGCTAAGATTTGCTTGGATGCAAAGTTGTTGTCTTGCACAGGAATGATAGAAGAAGTGATGGTGTTGAGTGGGGATTAGCTAGATGTAGTGATAACTTTGCTAGCACATCCCTCCTCATGAGAAATGTTCATTCGGAATTTGGTAGCCTCAGACTACATGTTTTTTTCTCTCAGGAGTAACAGTAACATAAGCATTTAAGGCAGTCTTCTGACACCGAAGCAGGACAAAGTAGCTTCATAAGGACTGGAGGATTTTCCTTGGATGTTTTGGATAATAACACATATAAATAGTATTCATATTTTTGTTGAGTGAGTATTAAGCTTTATTTTTTGGTAGTTCTTCGTTTCTGAGAGCTCGGTTTCTCTCCGCAAAAGGAAGGTGAAAATTGACCCCGTAAAAGGTGGCATAGCAGCAGTTTGATGGCTGTCCTTTCTTAGAGCAGGGCCACAGGACAGAAAAATACTTGTCCTTCACCCTCCTTGTACTATTTTCTTCCTCTCCACTCCCTTCCCACAAACACACACCCAGCCCAACACTTCGTAAATTCTGCTCTGTGAGACAGAAAGGTTGTTTCTCCCAGTAGCAAACACTCTGTTGACTAAAAGATGTTGTCAGTGATATTTGCAGAACCTTTTTACTTGAATTGCATCAGTTTGATGCACTATATTGCTCTCTTCATTTTTGCCAGCAGTACAGCACTGAAAGGAAGAAAAAGCAGTAAAAAAATGTGCCCTCTGAGGGAAAAACTGAATAAGAAGGTGCCATTTTTATAAAGTCACCTTTGCAGACAAAATTATACTTCAGTGTTGCTTTAAAGCCAGTTATATTTCCCTGAAGGCCAAAAAGAAATGTGTGTGACTGTTAAATATTGGAAGATGGAGGATTTTTCAGCTAGTGAAATAGAAAAAGCTCTACTACTAGGCTGCAGCTCAAGTCAACCCATCTCCCATCAATTTCTCTTCCCAATAAAAATATTTTAGTGTTACCAAGCTGTAGCTGTTTAGACCTCTTCCATAAGCCAGAGAGTTTGAGATGCCTTATTATTGCTGGCAATTTTAGCACTTCCTTCCTTCTGCCGTAATAGCAGAGTCTGTGAGGTTCCTCATTAAGAGACGAGTGCCAGATACTGACAGAGTGCAGGACTCAGCCCCGGGCTTCCCAGGCTTGTCCCCTCATTACTGAAGCAGAATGGAAGCTGTGAATTCACAAAGATTTACTTGAATAGCGCTAATGCATTTTAAGTGATAAACTTTCCAAAGCAGAATGATTCTCACTCAGCACACACTGGAAATAAAGAAGCATAGTACAGCATTAATGTGTCCCGTTTTCCTCTTAAAGCAGTTGCCATCAGATTATTCCTCTCCTTGCAAACACCATCAGATTATTTTCTCCTTGCAAACAGGAAAGAAAAGATTCCTTCTCTTATGCCACCTCACATATCATGCCTGATGCCATAAAAGACTTCCCCTTCTGCCTGCTGGGCCTTAGCCTTAAATGGGTTGATTAATATGAAGTCAAATGTAACAGAAATGTCCCTCCCTTTGCATTAAAGGCTCACCTTGAATCTCTTTGCTTTATAGCTTTAACAAAGGAGGTTGTAGCTGACTGTAAGGTCTTGCCTTTATAGATCTCCTATGGTTTGGTCATCCACCAAACAAGTGAAATTGAGAAAAAAAAAGTCATTCACCTTTGTTTTTATGAAACATATGACATAAGGCTCTTCCACTTAAAGGATCTGGTCTTTATATGCCCATAATTTCTCTCTTAAGTGCCTCATCACACACTCAAATCATGTGATAGTGCTGTGATTGATTTAGAGCCACTGTACTACCTGGATGCAACTACACTCTCAGAAAGCCCATAGAGAAAGGCTTCAAGCAATGAGGTAACTACGGCTTTACGGATGCTGGGCTTTCAGAAGATTCATTTCCAGGCAGACCTGACATGCTGGCTACTGCTAGTGAAGAATGGTATGGTGACAAACTGTGAATCCATCACAATCTACATCCTGGTTTGGAACGGAAACCTCTTAGAATAAAAGAATAGCAAATATAAGTATGAATCATGTGTCAACAGTTTGTCCACAATATATATTACTGGTCAATTATAAATGACTGCTTCCCCCGTAACTAATTTGCTTTAAGTAGCTAACACCATCAAAAACTTTCCTTATTTTTAGTTTGCTTGCCTACCACACTCCTTTTCTGGGAATGGGGATGTAAAGGAAAGCTGACAGACCAAACAAAATCTGCAAAGACATAAGCAAGAGGCTCCACGGGCAGGTACGTTCCTCTAACCACAAGGGTTAAGTAGCGGTGGTGGTGGTGGTGGAGGATATTGGCTGACGAACAGTGGAATATGATGGTTTAATTAAGTTCCCTTTGGACCCATCAGACACAATTCTTTTTTTGCCAAATGCGCAATGTATAATTGGTTTAGCTGAGAAGTTTTCTTTTGGAAACCGCTCCTTATTCATCCCTGATCTGGATAATGAAGTTGACCTGCTTGTAGTAGCAGCATGAAAAGAACATATATTTACTATCTACTGTAAAAGGCTTTGATTGTTTTTCTTCAGATGAGCAAGTTTTTGGAGGCTGTAATTCATCATCTGACTCAAGAGGGGATCCTTTACATGTCATGAACAGCTTGATCAGACCTTCACAGTCTGCGACTTAATATGAAAAATGTTCTGCATTCATCCTTGCAGACCACCAGCAGTGTTGTGTTCAGAGCAGAGAGAAGAAAATGCACAATGCCTTCCCAAGCAACATCTCCCTTCTGCCCCGTGGAAGCAGGACTGCTGAAAACTCCTAATGACTCAGGTTGGGAACAGCATTTCTAAATTTCAACAGAAGACTTTATTGTCCAGTCTTGATCCGTACTTTAAAACAGACAGTAAAGAAAAGAAAGCAAGATGACAGTGAGCTCCTTCATTGTAGATGACCTAACTTCATGTAGGTGTTCTTACATTCTACCTAATGATGGTGAGGGACAAGGTGCTATATAAAGTAGTCACCGAGTGTTAATTTCTCTTTCAATTTAGAATGTTTTCCTGCAGACCTGAAGGTACATTCCCCTGCTCAGATAGACAGGATCAGAGAAGAAAAAGGAATTGTCACTGCCAGGCTTGTGACTTAAGTTGCATTACTTTAAAAAGAGTAATCCATTATAGATGAGAGTCTTCAGAAGGAGCTGAAAGAATTATCTGCTGGTTGAGGATTGGCTTTTTTTCTGTTTCTTTTTNGCGGGGTGTTTGGTATGAGATCGTTAAGCCTTTTTAGATGAACGCAGGACAGTGGAATCTGAGTGACTCAGGCTGCCACCGTCCTTCATCCACCTCCTCGTTTACACCAGCAAATCCCGCCACCCTCCCATCTCATAGAGCAGGAGGGAAGCGCGCACAGATTCCTGCACTATTTACACAGAGAAGTTCAGAGGTGTGACAAGACCTTGGAACTGGCTTCCCGCCAGGGGAATGCTCTTCCCGGTGACCCAGAAGGAATGGCTCCTTGAGGAATGATATCCTTATCTCTCTCACTTCAGAAATAAAAGGGCCAAATTAGAGGTTGACAAAGTAGCCCAGCAGCTTGTAGGGTGGTGTAAAGTGGCAGCAGCGAGTAGCATGTGCTGATTTGGCTTTCAGTAGCTATGGCATTCTTACTTTTTCTAGTATTTTAAACTGATGGAAGTCAATGCAGTCTAAGCAAAAGGCAGCTTTCCTCCAGCAGAGAGTATCCACTTCAACCTGTACTGAATTTGGACCCATTAGTTGCATGAGAGTAATTCCTAAATAACATTAAGCCTCTTTTAATGCCCTTCTTCAACTTCCATTTTTATAGTAACTTTGGAGGTTTTTTCATATTCCTCTTCTAGTTCCTTCTTCTCATCTCTGCAGCATGGGTAGATTTGCCATGAAGTTTCAGGAAGATATATCTAGCATATTTACAAATTAACTACTTGGTGGAAGTTACCGTATTTTTCCAATTATAGCCCTTTTATGACTTCAATATACCTCAAGCACTACCGTTGACTCATTCCTAATTCAGGCCAAAATCATCAGGGAAAATGGAAGCTACTTATTTAAGGCTTAGATTTGATCCTGAGTTTCTTCCATATTGTTGAAGATGCTCAAGAAATACGAAGTTACAACAGTGTTTGTCCAACTGACTCACAAAACGGGAAGTTTTTCAGCTTAATAACATGCAACTGTTCAGCCAGTGAGACCAAGCAATACCTTTAAAAGCCTAAGAATCTCTTCTGCACAATATAGGAGCTGTATTACAACACCTATGGAATATATGTATATATGATACCCCCAATGCCTTATTGACAGTGAAGATGTGGGTCCTTCACTGCCATTATGCTCTTATCGATCAGTTCTTCGCTTTAGACATGGACCAACCCCAGACAGCAAGGTCATTTGTGACACGTCTCTTATTTTGAGAAAGGGTGGCAGAATCTAATCCAGAAGGAGAGAGTACTTTACAAAGATTACCAAGAAGAAAAGGCTAAATATTATGTAAAAACAAAACCTCCTCTGTTAGCTATAAAGAGACTGTAATGCCTCACGGTATCCTATTTTATTTCAGTAAGAGGAGGCAGTGATAACATGCTTTTATTTATCTTAATTTCATTTTTAATATGTTGTCTTAAACTTCCATTAAATCCAGAGGAGATAAACTTACTTAGTTCCTAAAGCTATAAATTACCGTAGTGAGAGCCCTTTATCGTTTGAAGTTATAGTTTACATCTTAACTAATTTAAAAGAATTTCAGATGTAAATAGGGATTTATAATCCAAGCACGGAGTGTGAGATGCCATTCCCAGCCAAAACTTGCAGCATTTGTTCGTTAACGGCCGAGCACAGTGGACAGAGTGGTGTAAAATATCTTCTCTCTGTTTTACTAATTACTACACGGCTGCCAAAGATACAAGCAGAGAGATAGGACTTCAAGGGATGTGCTGGTGTTAGACTGCAGAGGCTCTCTCTGAAATTAGTGAACATGAAAGGAATGTGTTGTGAGCTCCTATCTACTGTTTATCTGTGAGGGCCCGGCAGATAGTGAGCTTGACAGTGAAATTCTAGCCCTGAAACTGATGAAATGCCAAAGTTTCCTTAGTCCCTGGGACCGCTCGGTGTATCTTTTCTTGCTTCATAAGGGAGTGACTGGTATTTGAACACTGATAACAGCAATCTTTCTGGTGGTGCCGAGCTAGAGAGGACATTCCACAAAAACAAACAGCAGAACAACTACGGTTTCTTGCTTTCTTTTTTTTCTTTTCTTCTTTTTTTCTTCCCCTGCAAGTGGTAACCAATATGGGAGTCAAGTAATACATCCATTTATGAAGCAAGACGATGAATCTTATATAGAGCTAAACATCCATTGCAGGACAAGCAAATTTCGTTCACCTTGATCTGTGTGAAGCTAGAGGTGAGCACGGCAAAGGATGGGAGGAAATGTGTTGTAAAAACTTGCTATAAACTTATGAAAGCCATAAAACGAGGGGGTTTGATATGTAATTTTGCCCAGTTATGTTTATGGAAAGCTTATCACAGTCATACTTAAGCCCTTGTTAAGGCTAAAAACAGACTCTGGGTAGCAAAATAAATTATATTCTTTGCTATAAGCAGGGACTGCAATTTAAGTATCTTTACTGCTCTTTCTCTCTCACGCATACTGCTTATAACGATGACTGTCCTGTCTGGAAACTCAAGTTTCTATGCAGTGGTTATTAGCTGTGTGTGTCCCCCACACTAGGATTATTCATGGGGAGATATACAAGTACCAGTGGTTACTTTAAATTATGAGAAAAAAAACTCCTAGAAGAACAAATAAATATTAGCAATTATTCATATCTTCTACTCAATCCTGTGCAAGTAGGTAATTATCTAATATTTAGCTTTTGAGATGCATTTTTTCTCACGTATTTCCATTTCCTCGTCTGACAAATGCAATTTGTTCCACCAGTAAACAAGTTTTTAACTGTTTTATCCTGGGCACATCAACCTGTGCCCTTGGCGTTACGTGCAGACCATCAACACTTGGAGAGAAGCTCTCATAAGGATGCTTCTCTACCAGGCCAAATTTAAGGCTGTGGGATCCCAAGCCCTGAAGGTCTGCTGAGGTCAATGTCATCGGGCTGAGGCCTATGTCATCAGGCTGATCTAGCTTTCAGCTGCCAACCCAACTCCTCACCTCCACAATTAAGCAAAGGGACTCCTGGGAAGTCACTATCCTCTGCCTCCAAATCTACTCCCCCAATATTCCTGGGTACTCGGCTTGTGTCACGAGCTCTCAGACATATTGAAAGCCACTGGGTGTTCCTCAGAGGATCAGTCACCATCACCTGTCTTCTGGCTGTGGAGGCACCGTCTGTGGTCTAGTGCTCACAACACCCTTTTCACACACATGTAAAAGATGATGATAATGGTAAACAAGGTATAGATTATCTGAAAATGCTTGGGTAAGGCTCCATGAGAAGCTACATACTTATTTTTAACACCATTTATTTACTCCAAATTGGTCTTGGAAAATTCTTCCAGCTTGCTTTTATAACAATACGTGTTTAATACCAAAACATTCAATAAATGTATGTTTACTTGAGAGATTTGACATTGGTAGGTATTCCAGCTTTTAACTCTCTAATGCTGTCCCTGCCCATGCCTTGGCAAATCACACAGACAGATGCATTTTTCTAGGTGAAACAAAATTACCAAAAATAAATATTTTAATTTTGTTTAGTTAACTGTAAAATTACACACACATAGTATTACTTTATTACAGAGCAGTCAATAAGACAGCTGACCTTATTGATCAGTAAGTGGATGTGACTCTAGTCAAATCAACTTTAATATTAAAATCAAAATGATAACTCAAAGAGCTTTAGCCTTAGCAAAGCAAAGGATGTGATTCCCTGATGGCCATTTTCACTTAATGGTCCCTCTAGTAATAAAACAATTGTTTTCTGAACAAAAACAAAATGAAACCTGTTTAAACCAATCTTTTTTTACTAGATACTATTCTGGGCAGTGACAGTGTGCAGCATCATGAAGGAAAAATATTTCTTTTGGCTGAATACATCCAGAATCAAGCCAAATTTATCCAATGTAAAAATCCTTGGTAGCACAGTCAGTCTTTAGCTTAAGTGGAATTACATGAGTGAGAATATTATTTGGAGAAAGAAGAAAGAAACATCATTATGTTACGCAAACACACATTTAAGTAGAGTTAAACATATAGTAATGTATGTATACATAATATGTGTATATATATATACCCATATGTACATCTATGCAGATACTTATTTTTCTGTTGTTACAGCTGGAAAGGTTCAGAGCCAGACAAATGTACGACCAATGGAATTTTTAGCAGCCAGTGATAATATTTCTCTCAGATTATGAAACTTTCTTCAAATGCCTGAAAAATAGGAGCTTATCAAAGTTATAAAAACCTTAATGACAGAAGAGCACCTTCAAAAAATATCTGTGCGTTCATTGGCGAGCATTTATCACTTTCTGAGTAATGCAAAGCTTATCCGCTGGCAAACTCAACAATGTTTTCAGCAAAAAGCACACAAAATTTTGTTGTGAGCCTTCCTCCTCCTCTTAACTGACCCTTAGGTGGAAATAACACCAATCTATGACAATATGGGCTGTGATAAATTTAACGCACCGAGATCTCTCTTTTTCTATTTGAAGCTGAGTTTCTAAAGTAAGATCACAGAGGTTGTAAACAATTACTAAAACATCTAAACCATCAATATGTTTATATTTATGGACAAATTTACTAACACATTCACTCGACAGTTTGGATCTATGTCAAGGACTTTATTATTAAAATACAAGTAGAGCTACAGATAATAAAGATGTTGAGCTTAAAGAAAGATCTCTATAAAAATGACTATTTTTTCAGAAAACAATATTGATAGTAAAAAAAAAAAAAAATAACCACCAAATATTTGAATCTCAGAGCCCTTGATCAAACCAAGCTTTTCTTCCTGGTTGAATGCACTCATTATTTAACATACCTGAGGACAAACCTGTGAGAGAGTGATCTTTTCACCTTCTAAATGCAGCATTTCCTATCCACACCAGTCAAGCAGTGGTATTTGAATTTGTGAGTAAAGAGGTGCCTAAATTAGCTTGCTGTAGTAAATCCTACTTCTAAAACATCAAGCACCATGATTCTTCTGAAATTAAGCTCCTCTATAGAAAAAGAAATGTTTAATATGTGTTTTTTAATAGCATTTGAATATACCACACCAAGAGAGGATATCAAGAGGACAAAAATGAATCATTTTTGCATGACAGCCAGATTCCAAATAGTTGTTAATTCTTCTTGCTCCTTTTTTTCTGCTTGCTGTCTTTGAACAGACGGTACCAAACCTGCCTGTTACTCACACCACAGCCGATGGTGGTCCCTCTTTCCCATGGCTTCTCTCTTGCAGCCCAGAAGGTTCATCAAGGGTGCAAGTAGTCATCCATACTATACTTATGTATATATATGCGTGTATATATATATATATATATATATATGATAAATTAGGCAGCTGAATCATTTCTGATGTAAGTCGACCTACCTGGGGACAGCACTTTTTGATATACCCTTTCCCCAGTGATCTTAAAGTCAGCCTCAGCTCAGTGTTAGTCTGTCACCTGGTAAAAGGGTTTGTGTGTTGTGGAAAGGAACTTCTGTTACTACATGGGAGTTCCGGAATGCTCCCCTTTCAATTCAGGGACCTGTTATTTAGAGGCATTAAGTTCTGCTAACTGGGTAGATGCAAATGCCTTTCAGAATGACTGCTTCCACCATCACAGAAGCCAAGGACCTTCTGAAGAACAACATTTTGTGAAACGCTCCCAACTTAGTCCTTTTATTAAGTACAATTGCCATAACCTCTCTCCCTTTCAGACCTCTCCAGCAGTCAAACGCAATTTAACACGAGTCAAGCAGGAGGACTGATTTTCTCCCAGGTTTTTCCTTATAAAAGGTAACCATCCAGAGTGTCATTAAACTATAGCATGCAAGAAGAGTCTGATCCTGCAGATGCTGACAGCAGCAGGGCAAGACCATTCGGGATATTCCTAAGAGGAAGCGACTGAATATTAAACTCTCCAGCTACTGGAAAAGTTAGAATGTGTCGAACACAATGGGCGGAAGAGGACTGCTAGGAGAATGGGAGAGTTGCTGGAAAGAGGCAAACAAATCTGCCAGCCTCACAAGTGCTCTTATATTAGTTTTTACTTCGGACCTGCAAGCAGGGACTTGGTGGAAATGAATCTCTGCTTTGGGAGAGCAAACTGTAACTTGACCTTGTTCTTTGCAAGGTGAACCACAACAAGTAAATGCTGCTTTGCATTTCTCCAGACAGAGGAATACCAGGCAGTAGAAGGGAACATGGCGACACAGGTCTACCTTCCCCTTCTCCTGGCTACCTGGCTGCAGTAGCGAGGGAGGACAGAGGTTTGACCAACTCGCAGCAAGCCAGCCATCAAATGTGCAACTGAGCCATAATGTGGCCAAATGACACCGCTCCTTCTGCGGTTCCATGTGCTTCTGAGGCCTCTTTCTCCTTAAAAAAGAAATGAATGCAAAAGCAAATAACCCTATGTTAAGATAAAGATGTGAAGTGTCTTCTGGAGATAGATGTTCCTCTCTCTCCACAGCAAGTCCAGGTCACTGCTCCAGACCGTTTGCCTGACTAAAATGACTAAGGTAAGGTGAAGTGAGATGAACCCCACCTTTGCTGTTGAGTCAGTCTGGGGTTCTTGGTGTTTGTTCATGGCCTTTATTCTCAGATTGTCATGTAAAAAGAATTCCAGGGCATATTTTAGCATTATTTATTTCTTACTGATTCATATGCCGTGGGAGAACATGACTGAGGTTTATTGCTCCCAGTAGCAGCAGCAGTAGACATTAAAATGATAATATATCCATTTTTTGAGGCAAGGAAAAGCTGTGGACAGCCAGCTATTTAAAATATTTCAGAAGACAATAATTCTCCTAGGGAACCTTGAAATGACCATAATTACCAGTCATAGATTAGGATTTAAGAAAACCACTCCACAGTTCCCAACCCCAGAGACTGGAAAATTGTTTTCCCTTCCAGATTTGTACTAGTTATTAGAGGAAGATAAGAAAATATGAAGCAACGTAAACATAAGGATATCTCAGGTTGCAAAGAAGAGTAAAAATGAACAGATTCTTTAGAGAAGATGTCAGCTTTTTCTCACAGGAAAAATAGCTTGGGGTATAAAATACAACCTGAGCGCTAGGGAAAGAGCGTAACATTTCCTGTTCTGGCAAGAGGCTTTCAGATTGACACTGGAGAATTTCATGGCATACAGTTGGCCACTGTCACAGCCTTTGGTATTTTCTTAAAGCCCAATGTTTTTCAGTCTAGCTGATGATTGTAGAATGTAATATTGTATTTTTGAAAATAAAGTGAGTGGTTAATTAACTTCAGGGTTGCTCCCAACTGTTTTTCTTTGATGATTTTCAAACCACTTTCATTTTTATTATTCTTAAAAGACAAAATTCACAAATTTTATCTTTTTAAGTATTATCTTTGGGAGACAGTAATGATTTTTGCTTTCTGCTCATTTCTTCCAGTATCTTAATTAATATATATTAAGGGAGACATATGTATGGGCAAGTACCACAGAAGTCAACAGGAGCCCTTCTGTACAAGTTAAACAAGGATATGTGTTTGCAAGGACTGGCTCTTTACCAGCACATGTTTGCCAAATTTCCTTGTAGCCGAGTGGAGGTTCTGCAGAAGTGCAAGGTTCCTGTTGGCAGATCTTCATAACGTGTCTTGCAAGTTAAGAACTTTCAATGTCAAGCATTCTTTTCCTCGAAGCTGGTGTAGCAAACACAACCCGTTGCTGTTTGGCTTTGCTCATTAAAAAGGAAAGTATCTGGTATCATCAATATTTACTGTTAGCCGTTGAATAACATGCTCCCGTGCCAAGGGAGCACCTGGCCACCTTCAGTCACATTAGATGAGATGTTCTCCCCTGAGTCATGCTCTAAGGGTTGGCTAGTGTTTGCTTGGACAGCCATTCCCAAAATGGCAAGATCTTTCTGCTGACCTTTAAACTGTCTTGAAATAAGTTTTCTTCCAGATGGCTCCCAGCTTAAATTGTTTGTTTGATCATTTCTGTCATGCTTTAACCTTCAGGATTATTTTACCTCAGTGTATACATCTCTTAAGGCTTTTGGCTACCAGTAACAGATTTATGCTGAAAAGCAGATTTAGAGGGTTTTACCTCTTTCCCCCAAATTCCCTGCCCCTGCTCTGTTTTCTGCCACTCCTTGACCCTACATGGTAGTTTAACACTCGAGAGGATGGTAGGTCAGGTGCACGCTCTTCCTTGCCCACAGTCCTTCTTTTCCTTGGGCCACAGGACCTCCAGTCACATGAGGACTCCATCAGCCGCTTCTAACCTTCTGCAGAATCAAATACTAGGGACAAGAGCAAGGACACTGAAAAGCAGTCTGCCCCCTTTGGAATATTTAGCATTTTTTTCTTCATCTTCTCCATTCCTGTTTAATTTTCAAACTCTGTGGTTCTGCAGTTTC
Organism: Thinocorus orbignyianus; assembly: GCA_013400375.1. NCBI lineage: Eukaryota > Metazoa > Chordata > Aves > Ciconiiformes > Thinocoridae > Thinocorus > Thinocorus orbignyianus. The sequence continues at coordinate 81,624 of VXBW01002470.1, forward strand.
ATCTACCATAAATTATCATAATAGTTGGGAAAATAAAACCATTGCGTTTGTAATCAAAACAAGTGCTGAATAACTTTCTGGGGATTTTTATAAAGCAGAAAGATATACTTTCCAGTACCTCATGGGCTTCACTGAAGTTATGGAATAAGTGTTTTGGTTTTGTGGCTTTCATATCTAGGGGGAGGATAAGCATGGAAGAGGCACAGCATTTCCATCGGCACCTCATGTCAGAGCTAAGAAGCCCTCAGAAGCAGTGACTCTCCTCATCTTGGAAGAAAACTATTCCGTTACAATGGCAATTATGTTGTGGGTATTGTCTCATTTTAGGCCCAGATAACTTGCATACTTGTGATGACAGGCATGAGTTCAAGTTCGTTTCATCAACCAGAGGTTAGAGATCACTATCCAATGGGCTGATATCCATTAACTTCAACGTGTCACTATGAACCCCTTGTCCCAGTCTTGTCAATAGTGATAGCCTGGACTGGTTATCTGCCTGCTTTTCCAACACCAGGTCTTCACTCTTCTGAATTGCTTTTGGATTTTCTCCTAAAACTGAGTGAGAGGACACTTGTCCTGCCTTCCTGGAAGCATTCCTTCAGAAAACCTTCAAGGAATTCATCGGCTAAAGATCAAAACATCTCTGTAATTAATACTGGAACTGGCACTGGAACAGGTTGCCCAGAGAAGCTGTGGCTGCCCCATCCCTGGAGGGGTTCAAGGCCAGGCTGGATGGGGCTTGGAGCAACCTGGTCTGGTGGGAGGTGTCCCTGACCATGGCAGGGGGTTTGGAACTGGATGATCTCGAATGTCCCTTCCAACTCTAACCATTCTATGGTTCTAATATTCATCTACGGAGAGGTAAATAAATGGGTAAAATACTCTTTCTATTGAAATCAGTGGGAAAAGCCCATAGTTTCACATTACCTGTTGGAGCAGAGATAGACAACCAGTTCACCAACACTAACCATGCGAATGGCCCATCTCCTGGACAGCCCTGGTCTCCAGGCCATGATAAGGAGCATGGTGCAGAGACCATGGCGACGTAGGTGCCTCCTGAGCCCCAGCAGTCCCTACCTTCCCACGGCCATCTCCACTGCTCTGCGAGGAGGTGCAGTAGCAAAACAGGCCTTCAGGATCTCTGTGTCCACCTGTACCTCCCATCCCTTGTTTCCTTGTAAGGTGAGATGTTTTGCAGGGTAAGGGACATACCTCCTGTGTGGTTCGCCAGGGACAGGGTCCCACAAAGCACCCTTTTGCTGTCTTGCTTCTTCTGTTCCGTTCAGTGTACTGTGCAGCCCAAGGGCAGGGTCCTGGAGATATTCTTGCAGATACAGCTCCTCCTTGAGCAAACCTTTAGTGTTCACAGTCTCACACCCTCTTAGTCTTTCTTTAACCGCTGGCTTTTCACTTTTGGAAGAATGCCTTCACCCCTTTCCCTCTCCCACGGACTTTGACACCGCAAAGATTCCCCGTGCCCCTTGCAAACAGTGAAAATGGACTCCATCCACTTAGCTCCCATGGCTTCTGAGTTTATGTAATACTTCATCACCGTGCTCGCAGGACTGAAATTAGCCAGCAGTTATTGTTTGCATTATTACAGGCAGCCCACAGCTAGGGAGTCAGTATGTGGTAGCCAAAGTATGCACTTTGCCACCAATCACAGGTGGTGACAATACAGTGTACACTTCACTGCCTGCTGTCATCACTCTCAACAAGACATTTCAGTGGTGTTGAGCTTTGAAATCAGATTTCAAGGCGACAAGAGCCCTCAGGATTGTGGTATTTAAAGTCGGTCTTTATCTTCAAAGCAGCCTGAGCAGCTAACGTGCCATATTTTTGTTTATGCTAGTGCTACATCTGTAATCCTTAAGATTTGCCAAACCGATCGCAAGGTAGCCACAAGGGGAAGGGAAAGGGAAAGAGAACAGAGAGATTTAATCAGGGCTGTATCCCCAATATGTTGTCTATTAAAAACAAGCTTGCCTTCGCTACGTGAGGACTGCGGCAAGGCAGAGATCTGTCTAGTGCTCTTGTGGCACTGACATGTTGAAAGCCACATCACAGGCACATCAGTTCCCCCTCTCCGCAGGGGAGTGGGTTCTTCCTTCAGATATCCTCTCCTGCTTTTTTCTGTGTCATTTTTGAAGGCTTTCACCTCTCCTGTTGCTATTTTCAAAGGGGTGGAAGGAAAGATAAGGTTACAAGGCAGCGTGGGCATGGTTACAGTCAGGTTCCTGGTGAACGCGCAATGGGACATGGAAAACCAAGACAAGAGAAGGGAATGGAGAAGCCAGGGCCAGGCAGAGACACAGTCTGGGAATTAAACTTTACTTGCACCTGTGAGAATTCACATCCCTGACTCAATCACACAATAGTTATGAAATAAATATTTTGGGAGAACCATGAGAAAGAAGTAATTGCTTCAAAGGGACATCCTGGTTCCTAATAGGTAGACTTGTGAGGTACTTTTACACTTGCACAGTTTCACACTTCTATGGTGCATTATGTCCTCTGCGGGGAGATCTGGCCAGTGAGGGCCAGTGATGCTCAGGGGCAGCCCAGGTCTGCAGTGTCACTGTCCTCACTGGCTTGTGCTTTCTCTAGCAGTGACATCTGTTCTGGATGCTCTCTATCAGACACCTGTCCATCTGGGAGAAAACCATAGGCTCAGATATTAAAAGAATAGTTTTTGGGAGGGAAAATTGTTGAAACTTTGATTCAAACATCAGCATGTTGGTTTTGCCAAGAGTAAAAAAAAATAAAAATAATATAATAAATCAGTTAGCTATTTTGGTGACATCTTTAACAACTCAATCAGGGTAACTTGGAGTATAATAAGGCATTTTATTAAATTATGTTCTACCTCTTCTGCAGTCCTTGGTGAAACGGAGCAGCAGAGTGAAGTCAGGGTGCTCAGGTGGGCTCCAGAGAGAGGGTTCTGCCCTCTGTGGTTAAAAAGCTTCAGTCAATCAACATGAGATTTCACTGCCAGTGGAGTTCACCTACACACCAGTGAGGCCTGAGGCATTTCTCTATTAGCAGTAGCAGTAAAAATTAAACTTTAAAAACAAATGAATGCCTGCATTTTGTTGGGAAGTTAGCCAGGGGACATGCAACTGAAATGAAGAGCCTGGGCTGTTAGTGATGCAGCAAGACAGAAGAAGGTAGCCAGCAGTTGCCAAAAGTGTTACTGGGGAAAATGGGTAAAAAAATCCCCTTTATCTGAAAGTGGCAAAAAAGCCTCAGCACTTTGGCAATGATACTGAACACAGAGCGGCACAGTGCTGTCCTTTGCTTATCTCTGCTTCTAATTCAGTCATTTCATTTACTGTGTATCTGTGTACTGTGCATTTTTATGGGGATCCGGAGGATTTAACTGTTACTGGTTTGGCTGTTGCACTTAGTGTCATGCAGCAGCACCTCACACATGGGAATAATTTTAGATATGCTTTTTTATTTTTTTTTTAATACAAGTGGATATGGCTTTTCTGTTTGCTTTGTTATAATCTGGTTTAACTCTGAGATACCAAGATAACTTGGTGCTCAAGGAAGAAGGCAATCCCCTTGCTCCCTGCAAGCAGAGGTTGTGCTCTTGTGATGCCAACTGGTTTGTCTTCAGACAGCAGCGTAGGGTCCGTATTTAGTCTTCATCCTTGAGATGCCTTGATGCACCACCAGCTCATGAAATGAAATTCAGACTTCATTATGCTGATCACAAACAAAGAAAGAAACAAAAAAACAAAACAGAGGCCTTCTTTTACTTTCCTCAGGAGATGATTCTAACTGGGTCCTGTGTGCAGCTGCCTTAGGTCACTGACAGCTTCATCACTGACCTCCAGCCTCTGGTCCCCCCTTCTTAGCCTTCCCGTGTCCTTTTTTGTCTGCACTTCTGCAAAGAATCCCTCTGCAAAGTCTCCCAAGCTAATCTGAGGTGAGTAAACTAAATCCTGTGCTTGGAGAGCTGATGAAGAATATGGATCTCAGATAGTTGAAGGAATGCAAAGGCAAAACTTAGAAGTCCTGTGAATGGATTTGACCTCACTGAAGTTAGTGGGAGTTTGCTCTTGACTTTGGTGGGAGGATAATTTTATGCCATTAATGTTCACATCTGCCCATTCCCACAATCTCCTTTGAAAAACGTTGCCCTGGGATAGGAAGCAGCATGCGAATCTCTAGGAGAAATTGATTTATTTGGGAAGAAACAGAGAAGGAGTTAGAAACTGCAATAATTAATGGAAAGGCCACACAATCCCTGATGATAATTTTCCTTTGAGGATTTTGTTTCCAACAGGCAGGCCTCACCTGTGAGAAGCACACGGGGACTGCCTGGTTCAACAGCAAATGGTTTGTAGGAATCCCTCGGCAAAATGCACCTGTACAGATGCTCCCAAAGCTGCCACATCTGCTTCTTTGAAAAGCACTTCTTCCACATCCTCTGCTGTGGTGCCAATGCACAATCCTGGAAGATGGATAAAAGCACACTCCAGATTTTCACATGCCAAAGTGGGAATAATGATTCACTAATTAATCCCTCCTTAACAAAACAACAATGTTACTTGAAGGAAAAAGAAAAAAAGAAAACAACAGTAAACACTCTTAGATTTTTCTGCAACGCTAAAGAAAAATGGGAACCATTCTAAAATTAGGTGCGTGTGTGCAGGGGGCAAAATATCCTGCAGCATTGCCTGAGATACTCATGAGATGAGCCTTTAATTGGGATTTGTCTCGCGCATGTGATTTATTAAAGAAAAAAAATACTGAACTGAACACAAAAATCTGCTCCTTAACAATGTGTTTATGTTTATCCCATTTTTAAAAAATTGCTCAAGACTTACATTATCAGCAAGAAAATACAACCTTTATAATTCTTTTCGGGTCAACGATGACGATCAGTAAAATGAGTGCTGGTTGCGCAAATTAAGGGCCTGGAGGCACTCTTAACTTACTCAGTCAAGTTTCTCTGCAGACATCAAAGCATTCTGGGGAAGCAGAATACATGCAACATAACTGTTTGGGTCAGTGCTTCCTTTTTTAGTATTCATTTTCTGTCCTCCTTTTACTGGCCGATTTCCAAAGTGTGGGACAACATCTTGGAGCCTAAACACAGACTGCAGAAAACAAGCCATGCGACCGTCGCTTGTTTTAGTGCAATAATAATGAATTTTTCTTCTGGGGAAAAGAAAAGGAGAGTCTACTCATAGTGGCGTCACGCTCTCTCCTGCACAGAAGGAACAAAACAGTCATCCATCTTATTCTAACATATAGAACTTATAATATGTTTATGCTTTTTCCTTTGCTGACAACTTTAATAACTAGTTGCCCTATAGTCTTAAATAGAAAAAATACTACGGCTCTGGGCTTAGATTTAACCCCTTCCCTCCAGCTTTTCTGCCACAGTGTGTTTTGGGAGAAGGAGACCGCTTGGGATATTCCCGTCTATCACGCTGTTGTTGATATTCCTACCTGATGACAAAGAAACCACCCACCATTTCAAGCCTCTCCGCATACAAAAATTACTGGCCTGTCCATCAGTCCAGCGGAGAGGGCTGACAAGACATACTACACTCAAATGGAAAACACATGGCTGCAAAACACTTAGTTTCCTGGCAATAATTAAGAATGCTACTTGGCAGGTTGGCAGCCACATAAAACAACTGTTAGTCAGCTTTAAATTTATTACTTTCCCAGCTTATTGAAATGAAACCCATATTATAAACGTATGTACGAAACGAGGCCTCAGATGATGAAATGACATGCACATAAAGTCAAGGCAGAAGTAAATTGTCTCAGGAGAGCTTTAAAAAGTCTCTGTGTCCTCAAGCCAGCAGAGCAAAATACACCTTCTGGGGTGAGCCACCTGAAAACTCACCTGCCTCTCCCAGTAGGCCACCATCAAGCATCTGAAAGACCAAAAGCACCAAAAAGCTCCCTAAGTCTGACATGGTGAAACAAAATGAAGAAAAACTGGATGCCCTCAAGTTTGTATTCATTTTTGTCCCATCCCTGGAGGTGTTCAAGGCCAGGCTGGATGGGGCTTTGAGCAACCTGGTCTAGTGGGAGATGTCTCTGCCCGTGGCAGAGGGATTGGAACTGGATGATCTTGAAGGTCCCTTCCAACTCCAACCGTTCTATGGTTCTATGATTCTGTGATTTACAGTCATCTAGGGAGAACCTCTTTATGCAGGACGTAGGCATGTGATGGTAAATACCAGTTACTGTCCACCTTTCTGCTCTCACTGTGTCATTTTGCCTGCCCAGCATGGTGTAACCTTCCTTGTGACCCTCGTAGTCCTAACCCTTTCCCTTTGCTGATCTACCCACATCAGCTCTGTCCTCCTGTATCCTCTGTTTTTTTTGCTAGCCCAGACAGCTCAAGCCCTTCCATCCCTCTTCATGAGCTAAGGTCTCCCTTCCCCAGCTTGTCTTAGAAAAGCCTGGTCCAGCTTGACTTTACCTTTGTGAAATACTGGGGATGAATTTGATCTTCCAGGAGAGGGACAGGGGTTTTTCCTCCTCCATGTTTGAGCCTATTGCTTTCCTGCAACCCAAGAGCACATGGCACCCGTCAGCCTCAAACACAGGAGAAACCCAATCCCTCTGGGTGTCCAGGCAGTGGACTAAACTGCAGTATAACATCATTATGTACATTTTTTTCCAGCAGGAAAAAAAATAATGGGGGTTTACGACTATCTAGCGCCTGCTTTTAAGGGTCCTGAAATGATTTCAAAATTCAGATCCAAATCCCATAAACACTTTGCCATATGACTGACTCAACTTGCATGAAGCAACACTTGCTGGCTCTTTGAGGTTGCTCGTAAAGCAAAGCTCTACATGTGCTAAAGTGTTTGCAGAATCAGCTCCTCAGAGCTAAATTCTCATTTTGAATAGTTGCACTAGCTCTTCCTGCAGCCGCTGGCCTCCTGGGGACATTCAGATTTCCTCTGGGGTGGAAGAGCTTTGGGTGTTTGTGTTGGAATGGGCTGATGCTGCACTGGTTTTGCTGCTCTGATCTCTTTCCTCTGCTCTGCTGAGAGGATCTGCCTGCACAAGACTGGCTTTCCTGGTGAGTAACTGTTTCCAAGGGATTCACTGAGCCGGTATCACCTTAAGTGGACTGAAATCAAAGGTAATCTATTATCCAGAAACTACACTAAGAAACAGTCTGATCACCTCTTTGCAAGTTCATGACAAAATCTTTAATGGAGAATGTTGTAGGTGATTTACTTAGACTTTGACGCATACTCCTAGGAATGGCACCCTGAATTTTTCCTGAAGAGCTGGTGCCTATGGCTTGGTGCAGCCAAGAAGCCACATAATCAGCACACGTGCTCAGTTAGTTTTGCTACTGGACTGAGTTTTTTGTGGTAAGTACTTACCAAAAATTCCACAATTATGCTGGAATATAAATGAAACCTTCACACACTTTCGTAAAAGTGAAATGTGTCAAAATGCTAGTTTTCGGCTAGAAAAACTCAGATTTTGAAAATAATCATTTAAGTCTCCTTGTCAGGGCGTGACCATAAAGTCCACCCCGAGAAATGGAAAATCACTAGCTTTATCAAAACCAGTATGCGCCTGTGGAATGTCTTTGCATCAATGATATGTAGCATTTCAAAGAGAAAAGGCTCTGTGAATCTCCTGAAATTATCATTTCCAAACACTGAATCCACCAGTGCATCAATTGTTAAAGCAGAAAACAACAAACAAATCAGCATTACAGAATCATACAGCAATAATTTTGTCCCTAACAATTCATTGCTCTCTTTGGTAGTTAATACTATTACAGAACCCCAGACAGAAGCATTTACATGAAGGTAGTTAGCGGTTTGAATCCAAGCATTTTGCATCGTGCAGAATTACAGAATAGCAAAATTAACACCCAAAGCCCAAGCCACATCATTAGTTTTCTCCTACAGTTTTACAAAACCGTGTCTCACTGACACCTAGATACAGGGCAAGCTTAAAATCTTGAGGAAGGGAGGAAATAGTGTCTCCGTGTAAAGAGGATACACCTCAACTGTTAGATGGAAAGGAATAAAATCATAGAATGATACGGAGTTGGAAGGGACCTCTGGAGATTATCCAGTCAGACCCCTGCCAAACCAGGTCCACCCAGAGCAGGTCCCACAGGAACGTGTCCAGATGGGTTTGGAATGCCTCCAGAGATGGAGACTCTACCACGTCTCTAGGCAGCCTGTTACAGGGCTCTTCCACCCTCAAAGTCAAGGAGTTCCTCCTCATATTTAGATGGAACCTCCTTTGTTCAAGTTTGTGCCTGTTCCCTCTTGTCCTCTCACTGGGCACCACTGAAAAAAGACTGGCCCCACCCTCCTGATACCCACCCTTGAAGTATTTATAACCTTGATGAGATCCCCTTTCAGTTTTCTCTTCTCCAAACTGAAAAGACCGAAGCCCATCAGCCTTTCCTTGTAAGAGAGATGCTCCAGATCCCTCATCATCTTTGTGCTCCTCTGCTTTACCCTCTCCAGCAGTTCCCTGTCCTTCTTGAACTGGGGAGACCAGAACTGGACCCACTGCTCCAGATGGGATCTCACCAGGGCAGGGGAGAACAGAGGGGCAGGATGACCTCCCTCCACCTGCTGGTCGCACTCTCCTTGATACATCCCAGGATGCCATTGGCCTTCTCGGCCACAAGGGTACATTACTGGTTCATGGTCATCCTGTTGTCCACCAGGACTCTCAGGTCTTTTTCATCAGAGCTGCTCTCCAGTAGGTTATCCCCAACCTTTACTGGTGGGGGGGCTTATTCCTCCCCAGGTGCAGCACCCTACAATGGCAGGGAAGAAGTGAATACATAGGGAACTGAAAGTCAGAAGGCTGAGCATTAAAGGGAGCAAAGGAGAAGTTATAAGGTGGGGAAAAGGCAGAGATGAAAGGGAACAACAGCAAAAGAGAAAGGAGTGGAAGCAATTTTATGGGAAAGGAGGAGAGGACCTAAGAAAGTGGAAAGGGAAGAAGGAAAAAAACAACCCGAGCCTCAAAAGCTGGGTGGCAAATGAAACAACAGAATAACAGAATAAAATAATCATTTGAGAGGAGAAAAAAAAATAACAAAACAAAACAGAAAAGGGGAAAAAATAGCATGAAGATGTTGCAAATTGATGTGATTTCTGATTTTTTTAATTTTTTTTTTTTTTTAATAGCGCTTAATTTCAAGATGTTACAGTAAAGAAAAAATACACAAGCATTTTCTAGGATGCGTGTATATACACTTCTGTACAGAGAGACACACTTACACCCAAATGGACATCTTGAGCAGCCTATAAAACCATGCCACAATCCCCTTGGAAAAAACCACAACTGTAAACTATGCACATGCACACATGGTTGTGGTAAATGGAGAGCAGTTGTGATAGACGTTTCTTGGCTGCTTTAAAAGATATTGCCCAGACGGCTTTCATCCCTTCGTGTAGGCCAGCTACAGAGGCAAGGAAAAGCACGAGGAAGAAGCCAAGAAAGTCCAGAGAGGAAAATATTGCCCCGAGACCTTTGTATTGGCATAAGGAGGAGAGAGCAAAAATAGTTCTGGAGCAAGTATTAATCTAGCTACCTGGAACGAAACATGAAACAAGGCAGGAGGAGGAACAGCGAAAGTTTTGGATGTATAACAAAACACTACATACAAAGAAACATGGCAAGAGATTGCTGATAAATCTGTCAGGAAGACATTGCTTTATGCCAGTACACAGATCCATACGTTAAATGATACTGTAAGAAAAAAACAAACAAACAAGACCACCACCACCACTCTCAAATCCACAATAAAAACAAAGAGGAGAGGAGAGGAGAGGAGAGGAGAGGAGGGATAAAGGAAATCAAAGCAGCACAAGACCAGACCACTTTCTCACCTGCTTTTTCTCAGGTGGCTGAAGCACAAGACAGTTGGTTTGCTGATATGAGGACTGTGTTTCTGCTGTAATTCGCTCCTTTGATTTGTGAAGATTATTTGCAATTTTGGTACTCTGGCCTGAAATTTCCCAGTATCCTTCCCTCCGACCATGAAGTAAAAAGTTGCATCTTTCTGATGAAAGGTGTTGAGGCAAAGCTGAAAAAAAATCTAAGTTCTTCCAAATAAAAACCCTGCAAAATAATATCAAGCAAGGATATTTTCTTGTTTTTTTTTTTCAATACAGAAAAAAAATGACATAAATAAAAGTTTTCATATTTTTCCTATTTCTTATTATTAAGTCTTGTAATCGTAACACAATTACTAAGTCTTGTTTTAGGATTTTTTTAAAAAAATCAATTTTGTTCAATCTAGACACTGAATTTGGGGGTTTTTGGTGACCTTTAGGGGTGCCTTTTTGCTAAAACACTTTTGTTCTGGGGAAGAGAAATTCTAAATCCTGCCTGCCTTCTGAAATTTCTGAAATGCCCCCATCTGATCCAGACTCAGAGTCTGTTTTCTGACAATTTCCCAGCTGCCAACTGAAGTTCTATCCAGTAATGGCATCCTCTTAAAATATGTCAAGGGCGGAAGTTTTATGATGTACTGTACATACGTGCTACTAAAAATTTGCAGCAGGGCAAGTCAGTTGTAATGAACTTTTTTAATTTGTGAATTATCTGCAGACAGACTGATTCTTATTTTTTTTTTAACCTGATCTCCTGATCTGATTTATTATATGCAGTTGGTTTCCAATTTCCACTGGTAATTTGTGATCTGCGCTTTGCCTCCTCCACCCCCAACATCTTTTTGTTATGAAATTTTGAATAATACGAATTTGAAATGGGACCTTGCACCTGGATGTGAGGGGTCTGGAGAACAAGTACTGTGAAGAGAGGCTGAGGGAACTGGGCACGTTTAGTTTGGAGAAGAGAAGGCTGAGGGGAGACCTCATTGTCCTCTACAGCTATCTGAAAGGAGAGTATAAAGAGGTGGGTGTCGGCCTCTTCTCCCAAGGGAATAAGGACAGGACCAGAGGAAATTGTCTGAAGTTGCAGCAGGGGAGGTTCAGATTAGATATTAGGAAAATTAGTTCACTGCAAGAGTGGTCAGGCACTAGAATAACCTGCACAGGGAGGTGGTGGAGTCACCATCCCTGGAGATATTGAAGAAACTTGTAAATGTGGCACTTCAGGGCATGCTCTAGTGGCAGAGATTGTAGGGGGTTTGGTGCGTGTATGGTTGGACTTGATGATCTCAGAGGTCCTTTCCAACCATGATGATTCAGTGATTCCTTGATGTTTGGTTTGGTTTCTGTGGCCTGATTGGACGAGGGAAGTTCTCTAATTCTGTATTTCTGGTGGGCATACCCTCAGTGTATGTTAGATGTTGGCTTTCTATATTCCATAAAATTTGCTTTCAGCTAAGAAAAGGCCAAAAGCACCACAGAGACAGGTTGAAAAAGGACTTTGTGGGGTTTTTTTTGTTTGTTTGTTTGTTTGTTTTTTTTTATAGATGGGAGTTTTCCCAAACAGTCTCAAACTGCCCAGTGAAAAATTGTCTCCTGCTTTTTTAGCTTTAATGGCTCACACCAGCAAAGCGCTACTTTTTCCTTTAGAAGAGAAAGTGGATTTAGGCTCTGCTTAAAACAATAGATGCCGACATTTGGCATGATTAAATTGCAGCTGCAGAAAGATCCTGTTTGCTTTCACAGAATTTCAGAATCACCTGCAAAAATGGCCTGGAAACCACTGTGGCTTCTTAGAACATTGGTGGTCGGTTTTTTTGGTCAAACAGCAACAAGTTGATGAAGGTGAGGGCAGAGGGTGTGGGAACAGCTGGTTTCCACTTTACTGGGAGCAGGGGGCAGCCCCTGCCTTTAGAAGGGTCCATCAGGGCATCTGCCCCAGCACCAGGGGCACAGGAGGGCTGTGGGGGGACAGTCATCGGCTGGGGCTTGCAAAGGCAAAACAGAGACCACAAACAGGGTCCAGTGTTCCCGGGCTCTGAGGAAATGCTTAATGTCGAGGCATGTTTTACGTCAATCAAACACATAAACCACTGTTACTGTTACCGGGACTGCATAAGCCCATAAAGATGCACTTTTAAACCTTTAAAAGTAAGGTACCGTAATTACATCTAATAGAACTCTCTGGGTCCCAGGGGTGCCTTTCCTGCTTTTAAGATACTCAAGGTGGATGAGGTAAAGGAGAAAAAAAACCCCTTCCTTAAAGCTCTGAGGGCAGAAAAATGCAAATGCTGTCCAATTCCGCGCGCAAGATCTCTCAAGCCTTGATTTATTTGCTTTAATAACTGTGGGATCTCTCTCCGCTTTTTGGCTTGAGAAATTGAAGCCATGAGGTTGTGAGAATGTCTTTCTTCCAGAATAATCTGCTCTAGTGCCAGTCATTGGGGAAAGTCAGCAGGCTCACTTTATTTGAGCTGCGTGATGCTCTTTTTAAAGCAGCTTTAAGTCTCTCTCTATCCTAGAGCAGCCTCTCTTTACAAAAAAAAAAAAAAAAAAAAAAAAAAAAAAAAAAAAACGAAAAAANAAAAAAAAAAAAAAAAAAAAAAGATCGAAAAAAATACCTTTTCTGGGAAGTGAAAGGCTTGGATTTACAAAAAGATGCAAGTGACTCTGCCTTGGTTAACATCACGTAATGATTTTGTGATGCAGCCACAGCTCTTCATGGGCGCAGAGGGCTGAGTTTTGGGCTGCCCCCCAACTCGCTTTCCGCAAGGAGCTGCGGGTCAATCACTGTGCTGCTTTTTTGCTGGAAATAACCATGGTTCCGACAGGAGGAATAAGTGAAAGAAGGAATTAGGCATCTGAAAGTCAGAGAATAGATGCAAGCTCCGGATTAAAATCAGATTGCTGGAGCTGTTTGCTGTCCGCTGCCTTTCGTCATCCATCATCACCATCCCAGCAGATCTTCATGGAATAGCAGAATTGTCAGAGTTGGAAGGAACCTCTAGAGATCATCCAGCCCAACTCCCCTGCTAAAGCAGGATTGCCCACAGCACAGCACTCAAGACTGCATCCAGGTGGGGCCTGAAGGTCTCCAGGGAAGGGGACTCCCCCCCCTCCCTGGGCAGCCTCTGCCAGGGCTGTGCCACTCTCACCCCAAAGATGTTTTTCCTCATATTTGAATGGAACTTCCCAAGTTCCAGCTTGTGCCCATTGCCCCTCATCCTTTCACTGGGAATCACTGAGAAGAGTCAGCTCCATCCTCCTTCAACCCACCCTTTAGATACTTGTGAGCATGAATAAGGTCTCCCCTCAGCCTTTTATTCTCCGGGCTAAAAACCCCCAGCTCTCTCAGCCTTTCCTCATTAGGAAGATGCTCCAATCACTTCATCATCTTTGTTGCCCTACGCTGGACTCTCTCCAGTGGTTCCCTGTCTCTCTTGAACTGGGGAGCCCAGAACTGGATGCAGTATTCCAGTTGTGGCCTCACCAGTGCAGAGTAGAGGAGGAGAATGATCTCCATTGACCTACTGGCCACACTCTTTCCTACACAGCCCAAGATTCCGTTGGCCACAAGGGCACGTTACTGGCACACGGATAGAATACTATCTACCAGGACCCCTAGATCCTTCATCCTTCTCAGAAGTGCTTTCCAGCAGGTCTGCCCTGCCTTTGCTTTTGTTGTTGTCCCCCTACCTCTGCCGCCCCCTGCCATTTGCTGTCTTTGAGGCAGAAGCCCCTGGTTTCAGCCCTAATGCAGGGCACCATCCCCCTCCTGACCAGGCTGGGGACAACCATGGTGGACGCACACCCCAGAGGTGGTAATTGCCCAAGGGAGGAGCAGGGTGGAGGGATGAGCCCCGCAGTGGCTCCCCACAATCTGATTTCAGTCTGCTGCCACTTGTCCAGATTTCTCAGCTGCAGGCGTTTGTTTCCAACTGAACCTGCAAAATCCCATTTTGGGGTTTGGTGGAATTTTTTTTTTCTGCATTGTCAGTGAAAGGATTTGGATGCATTTTCAGAAGCTCAGATAGCAAAATGTTGACAGTGCTGCACAGTTCTGTCACTGGAGAAAATGGATTATTGTTTTTTCCAGGTATATTTTTAAACTGAAACAAACCTCAGAGGTCAGAGCAGGGCTTTTTGAAATTCCCTATCAAGTGCAACTGGCAGGAGCCCACGGATGAGCTCCACAACCCGCATGAAGCTTTCCACTGTCATCTCCAGTGAGGACAATTAGCATCGGTTGGGAATTTTTCAACACAACACGCCTTCCTTATAAAATGCCAGTTCATTGACCCTGTTATTTTCGTGAAAACAAAGGTTTCTGAGGTCTGACATGAAAATTCTGGGCAAATCAAAACAGCACAACATCCCAAAATAATTTGCTGTTCGGGGCACTCCAACCTGAACTGGATGGAGCCGAGCCTGGAAACTGTATTTTTTATATTACAGGTGAATTTCCAAACACCAGGCTGTTGTAAGACAGATGTTGGCTCCTTTTTTATGGGGAAACATAGCTGGTGGGTCTGAGTGTTGCACTCATTACGATTCAATAAACCTAGGGCTTCACAAACGAGAAAACTTTCCTACCCGGTTCTCTAATGAACGGTTTGAAAAACATTCATTAAAAAAAAAAAAAAAAAAAAAGGTTTCATTCTCATATTGTGCTTGTGCAACTTTTTATTTATACGTATGAATATCTGGTAATAAAGGAGAGAAGAGGAGGAATGAATCCTGGTCTAACTACACATTGTTTTAGGAGCAAGGAATTGAATGAAAAGAAAAAGCCAGGAAATTCCAAGCCGAGGTTCCCAGTTGACAGTACATCTGTCACTTGCGTCTTGATATGCTTTTTATTTCCCATGACGGCAAGAATTTCCATTTATGAGGATTTGCTTTAACTTTGAATTTCCTGACTTTTGTCAGGACGTGGCGCAGTTTTAACATTATACATGTAACGAGAAGTTTTAATTTCTGGGCTGGTTACCGGAGACCAGCCCAAGGTTATTTTACACGCTCCTACACCTTTCCAAGCCAGCAATTTCAGGGTTCAAGCACAACTGCACTTTCCTGAGCCAGCATTAACGCTTTTGGCAAAGAGATCAGGGTGCCCTGTGCATCTTCTTTTCCTCGAAGGAGGGCTCCTCTCCTTCTGCCGGCCGGGTTTCCCCAGCCTCTGGCTGCTCCAGGTTTATTTGCAGTGTGTGGTAATCTAAATTCCTCATGAACACCTTCCGTCACTCGCTTGCTGATCCGTGTCCTGTTCTTTTGGCTGAATTGCATTTTAAAGTCCCTCCTGGCTTCCCTCGGTCTGGTCTGAGGCTGGCTGCTATGAAATGACCCTTGTCCCCAGTGGCTATCACTCATGTTTGCCCGAAAAAAAGTACAATGTACCTATAGTGTTAAAGCAAATAAGCCACATGTCATATTAGCAAATACGTGCAGTTAAAGACCAGTAGACCAGAAAGGACCCACCTCGTATTGTCTTATGATTCATATTTAAATATTTCTTCCCTCAGAGGTGGGAACTCGGTCGGATACGGTCTGTGTGGCCCTTTCCCACCAGTCCTGAGTGACCAATAATTAATTTATGCTGAATGTAATTACTCCCTTGTTAACAGTAGTTTTTCTGCACTTTCTCTCAGTTGGCTCTGGAGACGTACATGTTGAGTGTGATGTATGACTCCTGGCACAGAATGAAACCCTAGTCCTGTGAAAAGACATAGATAAAGTGAGGTTGCTCCATTACTCGCTAATGAATTTATAGGTTCACCGCTCTTATCTGAAGTACAGCAGAGAAAAATTCTTAGAGGCTATTAGTGTAGTCTTGAAATAAAGATATTGGGACTCGGGTTTAAGCCGTCTTTCTCTGTTCTGTCATTTCAGTGGGCACTTCAAAACAACGACAACAAACCCCGGGTTTAATCTAAAGGAAGGAGAGCGAGACAGACAGCCGCTGTGGCCTGGGCTGCACGTTGGCCAGGGAGCTTTGGGGTTGGAAAAGCAAGGAATGGTGAAAACACTTCCCACATGGTGATCCATCAATGGCACATCAGGCATGCGCAGAGCTGGGCAGTGCAGCAGGGGCATACATTACAGATAGCAAGAGGCCACAACTATTGTGTTTCAAGGCAGTTGTCACACTGATGTAGTGGCTGGCAGGCAGATGTGAGTCCTTTTTGGCAGGCACTAGAGTAGCTTCCTAGAAATGAAAGACAGAAAGGGCTAGCGGATCACATACCACTGTCCTCCTGAGCACCGTAAGCTGCTAGGATTCATGGAAAATACACCTTATACCAAGTCCAAAGCTGTCAGTCAAGGCAAACATTTCAACCTCATCACCCTCTACAACTACTTGAAAGGATGTTGTAGGGAGGTTGGTGCTGGTCTCTTCTCATGGGAGATTAGTGATAGAACAAGAGGGAATGCCTTCAAGCTGCAACAGGGTGGGTTTAGACTGGACATTAGGAAAAAATTCTTCCCAGAAAGAGTGGTCAGGCACTGGGATAGGCTACCCAGGGAGGTGGTTGAGTCCCCATCCTTGAATGTGTTTAAGAGTCATTTAGATGTGGTATTGGGGGATGTGGTGTAGGGGAGAACTTTGCAGAGTAGGGTAGATGGTTGGATTCGATGATCCCAAGGGTCTTCTCCAACCTGAATGATTCTAGGATTCTATAACCGTAAAAAGGTTGAGCTTGTTGTCAGCAGCAGAAGAAATCCTGGTGCTTCTTGTGTGGGCATCCCTTATGCTTGTGGGATAGGTTTAGCAAGCTCAGGCAATCCTACCAGGCAAAAATCATGCCCTAGGCCAGTAGGAGAGGTAGAAAAATCCCAAGACCCAGTAAGTCTGGTCTGGGAAGGGAAAACCCTTCCTCAGTCCAAAGGTGGACATCCATCCCTGGGTTTGTGGGCAAGGGATGCCAACAGTGGTAGGGGCTCCACATGCCCATTGGTGAACAGAGAAAATTCAGTGGAAGCTAGGTGGGAAGCAGATCAGGAGATTGGGAACTGAACTCTTGTAGGGAGAAGGGGAAAAAAAAACCAACCAACCTTCCTGGCTCCACCACATGGAGAACTGCTTGTTCTGGCACATGTGTGGGAAGTTTCTTGAAGGCCAATTAAAAAATTAGGTGTGTCAATAGCCTGCTAGCTGTTGTGCAGAAACCTGTATTTTAAACCGCAGGGGGTAACAAAGGCCCTGTTGCAGTCTGTTGGGTAAAATTTAATTTGTACCAGAGGGCACAGACCCTGGAGACTTAACGTGATACAGCCACACACTGACCAGGGGTGGTGAGCAGTACCCTAAGGAAGACGGTGGGGAGGGGCAGGTGACAAGGGCTGTTGGCTTCAACATAACATGCTGAAAAAAGCAAATGTGAGAAAATATTTACAGCTAAAATCATCAAAGAAACCACCGAGTGGTAATACAGGACACTACTGGGAAAGGCGTTGCTTCGAGGGTGGCATTGCCCCTTTCATCTAGGAGATACTTTAATAAACTGAGTGAGAGGACAACAGGGATTGGTGTTGCTTATCTCCAGCAGCCCACTTTTGGCAAAATGGGAGGCATCAGAAAGAGATGATGAAAGCCATTTCCCTTCCTGAAGAGAAAAAAACATCTACAATTCCATTTCTTTCACCCTAAAAGAGTCTTGCTGAATCTCAGGCGTGTGGTGTGTCTGCCCTGCTAAGCTCGGTTGGTGGGGCATGAGGGAGGCCAACGCCGTGCTTTAGATCTGCTGTCCTTCTCCATCCCTTCGCTGCAGATTTCCTCCTGGTTTTATCTTGAGGAAAATAGGATGCGACTTCTGCATGGGCTGGAGAAGGGGCAGGTTTTCGCAGGGGGCTGGTGGGGAAGGAGGAGGTGGGTGGTCGGAGGTCTGAGCCAGGGCATCCTGGCGGGGCTGGGAGCCATGGGGCTACAAGCCCTGCCTGGCAGGACACGGCAGACTGCATTTGCCTTCCTTCCTCACGGCCTGGCTTAGTGCACAGGGCTCCTGACCACAGCTTCATGGAGAACAAAGCCCTTTTTATTTCCTTTCTTTTTTTTTTTTTTTTTGTTTTCCTTTGGATTTGGCTGTTGGAAAGGAGCTAGAAGCTATTTGCATGAGGAAATACAGGCTGAAGAATGAGCATGTCAGCCCGAGTCCACTTGGCAGGGCTGCTTCCAGTGCAGAAGCGAGGCAGAGGCGCATTAGGAGGCCTGCTAATTGTCAGTGAAGACCAAAATGAATAGCTGGGGATTAATTGAGTGCTTCTACTATTGTTTTTTCTAGAAGAAAACTGCTTGTTTCTAGGAAAGGACCAGGGATGATGCTTCTGCTCAAAGCACACGTTTCCATTGGTCAGGCATTCACCGAGTCTTCAAAAAAACCACAAAGCTGCAGAGATTTCCAGAAATGTTCCTTGCGGATGAGTCTTGACCAGTACAATGCCAAATCCCAGACTGGTCAGTTTTGCTTTTGGGGACTGTTGTTATTAGAGAGCACCCAACTACATACATTTCTTTAACGTAAAACACAAACACAGTAATGAGCTGGAGTTTTTTAGCAGAAACAGAGCTGACTTTGTCTTTCGAAGGGAAAAGGTTTGCTGCGATGGATTGTCTCTGGTGGGCAAGGGATTACAAAGCACCTCCTGGCAGACTGCAGCAGACACAAGTGAAATGGGGTGAAGTCCACCTGCTCCCAAAAGTCAGGTTTAAACTTTTGCACCATCCTCAGCAGAGGTCGGATTTAAAGCAAGGCAAATCCTCCTTCCCTGTGGTGAAGGGCTCTGCCAGGATAATTCCGTATAAAAGCAAAAATTCAAGTATTTTGCACACTACTGTGCTGCCAACTGCAAAAGGTTTTGGCATCCAGGTCCTGAAAGGGAGGCAACTGTCTATGATATAGGCTCTGTCAAAGGAAAGACAGGATATCTTTTAAATTATTTTATGCAGGCAGCTTTAATTTCTTAATCTTTATATCATTTTATATTTGTAATACCACGGCTTCTGATGTGTGACTGCTTAGAGGAGAAACGGATCATCTGGGTAACACGGGAAGTTATTTGGCATCACCCAACCTTTACATAAAACCTGAATATGTGAGATTGTTTTAAGCATTAAATCTTACAAGAGGAAGAAGAAGAAAGAAGAAAAGTTGTCCTTTTCACACTACACCAGATCTAGTTGAGACTGGCTACATGGAGTAAATACCAAGAGTGAAATTCTAGCCCCATTGAAGTTAATGGCAAAATTCCCGTTGACTTCAGCTGGGCCAGGATTTCACCCTTTGAGTATTTCCAGCTCAACCAGAAGCAGGAAATACTGGAAAGCTCTTGACAGAGCCTGTTCTCATGATATTTCCAGTCCAAATTTTCAGGCCCTGTTATTCTGCATTGTTTAGATCACACAGTAAAATAAGAAGGGTGTTGGGAATTTGCTGTGCTAGAAATACTTCGGGAGGCAAAGGTAGAAATAGAGATGAGATTTAAATTAAAGGGAAAAAGGATGAATGAGGTGACTTCACGTAGAAAGTGATATAGTGAGTTTTGGGTTGACTTTATTAGCTCACTATTACATAAGAGAATGGTTGTAACATTCTGCGGAGATGACATATGAGCTGGCATACTACGTTTATATAATTTTCACTGAACATAACTCCTGCACAACGTGGAAAATGAGTACACTGAGATCTTTGCCCCGTCTTGCTCTAGCAGCACACAATGCTTTCCCAGAGCTCTGCAGCGCCACGAGCTGCAAACAACTGCCTCGGGAAGGACAAGTGCTGCAGAATACAGTAGCCTTTCATACAGAGGTAATTAAAAGGAAATACAACCTCTGCGGCTCTGAAGGCTTTGAGCAGGAAAGGGGCGCTCCCTCTCTGCCACCATCTGTTGGGGAACAGGGGGCAGAAAGCACTTGGGATCTCCTCGTCTGCAGAGACCTGCCTAGAGATGCTCCCCAGAGCAAAACCAGAACCACTTCTGTGCATTCAGGAGGTTTGTCGTACCCCGGTACAAACAGTGGTTTGGCCCATCAGGGAGAAGAACAGAAAAAGAAGCTTAGTTTAAAGAAAAGAGTTGAAGGAAGGACTCCCAGAGAGTTGCCGTGCTTCTCTTGTGCCTTCCCAAGGGACCCCAAGCACCCAGCACGACTCCCCAGTCTGTCATGCAGTGAATCCAGTATGAACAGGATCTTTTGCCACAATGGTCCCAGTCAGCATCCCTTCCTACCTTCCTTGTAGTTTTCTTAAAAGCAGAGTTCAGGAACCAGCTGTTCTGGGTCAGGTTTTTGACTGAGCCAGAGGTGCAAGCACTGTGCTCACTTCCTTCTTGGAGGGACAGTGGCTAAGGGATTTATGTTCCTCTTTCCCTGTCCCATCCTCTCCTGAGTCTGGGAACTTTAAGTTCTGCGGGGAACTTGCTTTTTGGATGGGAAGGAAAACTCCAGCTAGCCACAGGGCTATTCAGTACAATAGGATAACCAATTTCAGTGGTCTTTGGATAGTCCAGGTGTCCATAATGCACCTTGTGTTGCCACTGTTCTTCACTAAATATCGTGCTCTCAAAATATCCGTCAGGTATCTTTCTCCTAAATAACCACCAAATAAAGGTTAAATCAGTATGTTTGGGTTAATCTCAGATAAACCCAGGAAAGATTCCCTATATACAGGGATTATATCTGTCAGAGCCCACATCAGGATCTTGACCTTCACTAGCCATGGAGAGTAGCCACAGTGGACCTTACTGGGTAAGAAGAGGGCAGCGATGGGGAAGCACATTTTGTCATTTATTGAGTTACTTCTCTATGGAACCCAGAGAGAAGCATTCAGTTCTGATACGCTCAGTTGTACCCAGTAACCCTAGTAACTGGTACAATTTCCAGGAGAACATTTAGTCCTGATTTAAAGATATCAAAATCTGGGCTGTCCCCCACTTCATTCAGTAATATCAGGAAAGATTATATTACTGGAAATACATCAGTATATAAGAACAATCAGGAGAAAGCAATTGCTTTTTCCAGTTTGCATTTGCCCATCTTTCAAATTTCCAGCAATTTGTCTGCCCCTGTCTTTCTTTGCTCCGTTAGTAAGTGGCGCCTGAGTAACCCACCCGTTCCTCCTGGTGAAGGTATTACCCACTGCAATCAAGTGCCTTCTCAGTCATCTTCTTGATACCTTAAACAGATTGAATTCTTGAAGTGCCTCAGCGTAGGGTGCTTTCTCCAGTCTCTGAATCATTTTTACAGCTCTCTTCTGCACCTTCTCCAGTTTTTCAATATCCTTTTTTATAATGTGAGCATCAGAAGCCCATGCAGGGCTGCAGTACCTGGTTAATAGGCTGCAGATAAGTTTCTTGGCCTGTTTTCTGAAGTCAGCACTGGGTTCCCTTCTACCTCAAGTAAAATCTTTGCCTTTCCCCTCTCAGACAGGAGGCTGGTCTGCACTGTGCCCTGCCTGCATTGTGATGCAGCCAGCTGTGGGCAAGATGGGACCCAGCTGTGGCACAGACCTGGGGATGTGCTCTGCTTCACCTGCCCTTTGAGGAGCTGCTCAACTTCAGGTCCAGCCTAATTTGGGGGCAGAAATTTCAGGCAGAGCACAGGGAGGGCAAGCTCCCAGCTGCCAGCAAGACTATGGAGAGATTTTTGGGTTTGTTTTGCTTTGTTTTTCTAGTATTGCGAGCAGGGAATATCACCTCTTAAGGTATTTAGTGGTAAAGGTATTTATGAAAAGAAAATCTAAGAACAGATATTTAGTGAGCCTAGAAACGCTGGGTGGAAATGTTTATTCCTCTTTAAAAGGACGCCAGGTTTATGGCTGCTGACAGAGCCTGGCAAAAGTCTTACAAAACCGCATAATGTGAAGGGAACTCCCCATTTCAGTTGGTAGAGGGCTTGCACGAAATGATTTGTCAGTCTGTGGGTTCAGACTACACCTTCACTAACTTAGCAGAGCGGGATGACATAAGGGCCTATTCCAAAGAATTCCTGCAATGCTCTTCATTGCTTGGATAGCCTTTAATTTTTTTTTTCATATAGTTTCAACTTCAGGGAAAAAAAATATAGATGAAAGCATCTTTTTTTCATAAACGGTAAAACCCACATGTGAGAGAACAGTCACAGGGCTATCAAGAAAAAAGCATGCAAAGAAAATGTGGTTTTTAAAACTCCACAGTAATAGATAGGCAACTTATATGGAGAGCAGGTCCCCAGCTGGCCTCTTCCTGGGCACTCATGCAATGAATCAGAAGATGAAGTGGCCTCACTGTCCCATCTGTCTTGGCATGACCACTGGCAGAGCAGCCAAAGAATTATCATGTCCCTAATGACAGTGGTTTCCCAGACCTGGTTTG
The DNA here is from genome assembly GCA_013400375.1 of Thinocorus orbignyianus. NCBI lineage: Eukaryota > Metazoa > Chordata > Aves > Ciconiiformes > Thinocoridae > Thinocorus > Thinocorus orbignyianus. Next base: position 103,844 of record VXBW01002470.1, read on the forward strand.
TTGTACCTACAGTTGGAGAACATAGGCTGAAGTTAGAGATACAGCCGTGAGAGAAGACAAGAAAATGAAGTGAGAGAGAATGTGCTATGGCCACCTGGAGTGGGGTGAATAGTGGTTTTGATTATGCTGGTGAGAGTCAGGAGGCTGAGGAGAGCAGAGAGATATCACTTCTCACCCCAGGGCCACGCAAGGGAAAAAAAGGTAGATGTATGGACATGGTGGGGCAGCAGAAGGAAAAGCAAGGAATCCAGGCATGGTAAGGTGCCCTCCAAGAACTGGAGAGGCCTGATGCAGCAGTGGGCTGCTGTGTTATGGTGTTTCCAGTTAAAAGGATTTAACGAAAGAGCATGCCTGCCTAAACTCTGAGGCTCTCAGGAGTGAAAGCAACTTGCATCTACTCCATGGCAACCGTAGGGGGTAAAAGAAGGAATGAGCTCCTTTCCTCTGCCTGAAAAATATACCATAGGCAAGAGTGTGGCTTAGAATGCAGCCACAAACTGTGATAAAAGCAGCTCAAAGCCAAACCCAAACTCTTTCGGATGTGGAGGCCTGTATTAACATAAAAGATGAAAACCAGAATCTCGTCTGGCCAATCTATTCCCCATTAAAAGCCAGTTCCAGGAAACTCAAGTACTCCCCCACGCTGGGAGGGCTTGAGTTCAATGTGCCTGGATTAGGAACACGGCTATCAGCTCAGGAGATGAAGATTGATGTGTTTCTGGTCCTACATGCAGAGTTTAATATGAGGGCACTTTCTGTGGCCAAACCGGACGCTCGGTCAATGCCGGGTGAGAAGGGAGCCCAGGAACAACTCTGCCTTCATTGTGCTTTTACACCGTAGGAGCAGGACAGATTTGCAGATTTTCTGGCTTCATGATGTCTTCCTTAGCTAAGAATTTCCTTTCATCTCAGATGTTTCCTTGTGCATGCTTGATGCATGCAAGTATATGCTTGAAAACACGTACTTTCCCAGTCTGGAAAAGAGTTAAGTATATCAAATGATATAGTTCAATTTCTTAAAATGAGCTGCAGTGAAGGAATAGGTATGGGATGTTGGGATACTGGTCTAGAGATGATGTCCAGGGTGATAATTTAATTCATGATGAACAGAAACACAAACAGATCTGCAGGCAAGTTCTGTGGTCTTTGGGCAATGAGTCACGTCAGCAGCTCCCCTCAGTTTTCACCTGGGTGGTATCCCTGGATTACATCCACCTCTGCTACGGTCATCACCTAATAAATGAGGTAGAGGATCTCTCCTAACGTTGGAGGGCTTTAAGGTGTTTGGGATTCAAGTGCCAATTGGGATGTATTGTAGAGTATGGGAAGGTGCAGTGAGACTTCATGTAGGGTCCTCCAGAGCAGCAAAACCACCGCTGCCATAAACTGCCTCCTAGACTTCAGATAACCAAAGACCTCTTTCAAATCTAGGTCACTTTTTTGTTTTAGAGAGCCATTTAAACCTGGTCTTTTTCAGCGTGGACGTTAAAAGTCTTATTGTTTATGAAAACAGTTGATTCATTATTTTTGGTTGCATAAAATTTGTGGAAGATGATAGATTGAGAGACTTTAAGGCACTTGACCTGATTTAGAGACAAAATTTAAAGACATTATGAGAGTTAGGTGGAATGTTCCTCTGTCAACAATTCATAACTTTTAGAGATGTTAAAATAAAAAAGTCTTTTTAGAAAAAGTGTAATTTTAATCCCTTCTATCAAACTTTGAAAATGTCCTTCAGCTCCAATATCTTTAACTTGAATTTAGAGAGAAAGCTTTTGTTCATTTCTCAGGAGAACAATCCCATTTTCTAACAACTTCTGCAGTCTGAAAGAGAAACTAAACTTTCCTATTTTCAAGGAAAAGGATTGTGCCAAAAATTCCATTTTTTGTATCAACGGGCTCAGGTTTGACTTGGATAGCTCTTTTTTATTATTTCTCTGGAAGAGGCCAGATATTTTTTCCAAAAACATATGCATTGCTACTAATAGTTTGGCTTTGATGCAACAGCATTTTTCAATAAAAATATCTGAAATATTCCAACAACTATTAAGAATATTTATTTGGCTCCAATCCTCCTTCATCTCTTGAACAAAAAGCTTTCAAAATTTTCAGAGTGCGGAATGAGTTTGCAGCTGGCCTCCTCCTGCTGTTTGTTTTTGAGCAATAGTATGTGAATACGGTGGTGTTTTTAAGATCGTAATGTCCAAACTACGGCAGGTACAGATCAGTGCCATCACTGACATTGCAGCACTCTCTGGCCAAAGCTGAGAGCCTAAGCCAGCCCTCCATGGGCACATGGAGTGGCGTGTAATGGGTTTCTTGATTTTTGCTGAAGTCTACGCTTCTTTAAGTACATCATCATCTGGGGAGGGGGAAAACTGTTCTTTTTAGAAACCTGTGATGTGATCAGGTTGGTTTATAGATAATGCGGTGATTGAGGCTGAAGGCTAACACAGGCACAAAAAAGAGGACTCCGTGCATTTGATTAGTTTTGGTTTAATCTGAGGTTTTTATAAAAAGGAAGACCTAAAGGACCTGATTTACAAGGTTGACATGTCTATGCAATGGCAGTAGTTACAGCTGGAAAATGCAATTTATCAGGTTAGCTCCAGAAAGGCGTCATTTAATAACCCGCTTACTCTCTTTCCCATTTGGATCCCCCATTTAGCCTGATGCCTTTCCAGGAAAGACCATCTTTTGCCTTGTATTACAAAAATTGGGCATTCTTTTTTATTTCACAAGGACACGCATTGTCTTAAAAGTAATTGTCACCAGTCAAAATAACACCATTGCTTCTGAAAATATTTTCATTTTCTGACATGTATGGAGGTGCCATAAAGCGGTGCTGACAACTTCATCTCTCACATTCCACAAATCTTATCAAGATATATCATCAGAAAACCGCACGGGTTATATCCGGACTCTGACAAACCTGAAACATGGCCTGCCAGCCACAGATAAGGCTTGAAATGTTGGTCAGTGAAAAGGTGATAACAGTAACAAGGATCAAATGCATGTACAACTTCACCTTTAGACAGCTGTGGTTTCTTTTTTTGGCCGAGCCAGGGATGTCGGAGAGTCATTGCTCTGCCTTCGTCGACACGTTGAGCAACAGTTCCTCCCTGGCTTTTTGGGAGAAACCTCCTGCAAACGTAAACCTGGTGGGTCCCTGGGAGTGCCAAAAAGCTCGATGCTTTGTTGGGAGGAGGATCAAAACGGTCACAGGCGCTTTGTTGTTCCAAAGGCAGGGAAAACTTGCAGAAACGCTGCAGCAGAAATAATAAACGCACCCCATCCCTTCCCTGCCCCCGACCTCAAAGCCTCCTCCAGGAGCTCTTGCCATCTTTTTAGCCCTTGGAGGGAAAAAAATCTGAAACAAAAATAAAACTACTCAAAGCCCTTCCACAAAACAGTAAACTGGCTCTATTCGTATTTCTGGTTAATCTTGGGATTTAAACGTATCACTATTTTTGTAAAAAAAATAATAGTAATGCCGTTCTTAAAACGGAATTTATAATCATTTGCTTAATGGTGCTTTCCCCATGCCATCCGTTCCCAAACAAAGCTTAGTTTATGGCTATCATAAGAGATTACGTTCCCTTACAGTTGCAGTATTTCTTCTATAATGATTTATTTTAAAGGGCTTCACCATGATAGCTCTCCAACTTTGTTCCTTCCTGTATATCACTGTTCAGGGTCAAAAGCTGGAAAAAGGGCTGGTCCCAGAGGCCTAACATATTTCACCAGTGGAGACTCTGGCTTTTCACTTCTCCTTCTCTCCTCATCACTTTATGCTTAAAGAATAACAGATGTGGAAACATTTAGAAAAGAACTAATTGAATTTCACATAACACAATTTAGCATTGTTTGAGGAAGTACCTAAATCAACAGCACATTTTCTGAAAGGCCCAGCGTTGCCTAATTAGAACACCAAACGTGTGACTAATTGGCCACACTTACACCAAAGGCTCTGTCGCAGATGAACGGCTGCCTATTCATCTTAGCTAAACTTAGGCCAGCGGTTTGGCTGTGAGGTAACTGTGGTTGTTTTAAATGAGCTGTGCCAAACATAACGGGAAAACTCGGCGATGGTAGGAGAACAAATCCGTGTAAGAGCAGAGGAGTAATCAGGACGCTTATGCTCCGGCAGCACCCGGAGGATTACCAGGAGATTATCAGCACATAAATTATTGGATTTTTGGTGCTCTGTAATTGGGACACTTAATAGCCTGCTCTTTATCATGTCTACTCCATTGTCTTTAAAAGCTCAGCATCTAATTAAAAAGTAAACTGATATTATCAGGAAAGGCTCCACTCTGCCCAGCTCTTGCCACCGTTGGATCTGCTTTTTACATGCAACAGGATGCTTTCTTCTTTCCCTTCCTTTCTTCTTTCCATGCCTCTGTCTGCCTTCTTTTTATCCCTTTCCTTCCCTTTCTTTCTTCTTTTCTTTCTTTTTTTCTTTCTTTCTTTCCTGCTTGCTTGTTTGTTTTCTTCCTATCTTCCGTTCTTCCTTGCTTTCTTTCTTCCTCTCTTCCTTCCTTTCTTGCTTTTTTCCTCTTTCGTTTTTCTTTTTATTTTTCTTCTTCTTTTTCTTTTTTTCTTTTTCTTTTTTTTCTCTTTCTTATTCTCTTTTTCTTTCTCTTTCCTCCTTCCTTCCTTCCTTCCTTCCTTCCTTCCTTCCTTCCTTCCTTCCTTCCTTCCTTCCTTCCTCCTATCTTCCCTCCTTTTCTTTCTTTCCTTCTTTTTTCTTTCTTCTTTCTTTCCCTTCTTTCTTTCTTCTTTTCCCACTGGAACATGGCAGTAGTGCTGTGAAGGGCTGCTGGTTATGCATGTTGCTCCAGGAAGCCCCAGTGAATCCTATTCAGGAAGCTGCTGAAGTTTTGGATTGCTTCCTCTAGAAGAACTTATCAAAAATAAACATGGAAGCAGTGAGATCTGGAGAGCAGGATTAGATGGTTTCATCCCTAGCTGCCAACAGCTTCATTTTTTAGATAGGATCATCGGAAATTTTACGAATAGATTCTGAGAAATCCAGCAGCCCAAGATTATTGGCATCTTTTTGCCTGGTGCCACAGAGTGCTTACCCCTATACTTTCTGGTAACTCTGAAAGATGCCTCCTCCTCCCCAACTCAACATCCCTGTGGCCTCCAACCATTACCACTGTGGTGCTGGTCACCTTCCTACGGTGTCCATCATGGAAACAAAAGCTGTCCCCCCAAACACAATCCCCCTCCTGCAAGGGTCTTCACATGTTGGAGACTGGCCAGATGGATGTGGCTGGGACCTCCTGCCCTACCCTGCCCTGGCCACCCCAGCTGCCTGGCTCTGCTGAGCAGAAATACCCTTGGAGGGGGGAAAGGCAAGCCCAGAGCAGAGGATTTTGTGGAGAGGTGGCAGGGAGCTACACAGAGCAGAAACAGCAGAAACACGGCCCACACAGCCCTTTCTGGTCTTAGTGCTCATGTGCTGCACTGATTTGAAGGAGATTTATCTCCTTGGCTTGTGCGTCCCATAAATAAAGGAGGGGGTAGCGCTGCTGAGTTTGCTAAGGTCTTTGTTTAGCATCCCTCGAGCAGTAAATTGTGGATTTCTGCTGATGGGAAAGCTGCTCCAGAAAAACCGAGGCTTCCCCCAAAAAATGCAAGAAACGTTGTACAAAATGATGGGAGTCTCAGATGAGGGCAATAGCTGTCTTGCTCTGAAACACTACATGAAACACACCACATTTCTCCAGTGCTCTGCCTTTTCTCTTGTTTGGGGTTCCCTTCCCTCCCTTCTCCCCCCCCCCTTTACACAACTTTAAGGACACTTTTTTGTCCTTTCACAAAAAGTCACTCGCTATATCAACAAAGATGAAAAGAGTGCTGGCACATCAGTAAGTGTCACGAAGCTGCTGATTGCCTTGGCCCCACTGGTAGAGTCCGTGAAGCTCTGGTACGAGAAGTGCAACATCCAAGTCCCCCACACAAGACAAACCTGCTCAGAGAGAAGGGCTTTCACTAGGAAGAAATGACTACGGATTGTCACAGGAGGGAGGAGAGAGAAAGATCCCGGATCAGTCCAAATTCATTGGTGTTAGAAAAAGTAAGTCCACTTTTTTCCCCTGTGTTCAGAAGCGTTATTTGGCTGCAATAGCCAGTTCATGTGTGTGTCACCTAAGGCAAAAATAATGAGAATGAAAGTTTTACAGGCCAGTAAACAAGGAAAGGAATTTAAGAGATCATCTGAATCATTCTCCTATCCATATCTAGGTCATCATCATGTAAATATTTGTTTAATGACCCACTATTCTAGTCCTTCACTATCCTAACAGGTAGCAAGTTGTGGGGGTTTTTAATGCTTAACCTCAACCTTCCCCACAAGTGGTTAATCCTTTTATTTTATATCCTATCTATCATGGCTGTGAAAATCAGAAATCTTCTTCTTCTTCTTCTTCACAGCGGTGCTTTACATATTTGAAAATCATTAGCATGTCCTTTCTTCTCAAGACTAAACAACCCCATTCATTCATCTTTCTTTAGGGGTCATGTTTTTTCTAGACCTCTGGTCACTCCCTTTGCTTTCTTCCCAACTCCCATGTCACGCAAATACGCTCTTTCAGCCTGTCAGCAGTGTCAAAGCCTGGAGATCCCAACCCATCCAAAGATACTGAGGAGTTTCAGCCCACAGATGCCCAGTTAGTATCAAATAATGAACCAATAATTGTCCTTTAATGATGCTGACAATGAATCCTCTTCAGGAAGCTTGTGGCAGAAAGTTGGTGGTTTTTTTAAATATGCATATATTCAGATTTTGCTGCTTGTACTTTTGGCTGAAAGCAAAAATTTGGCTGCACCTAGTAATAGAATTCATTAATAAAATAATGCTTTGATAAATTCTGTCCGATAATTTAAAGGTTTGACATACATATGTGTCTGTGCATGTGCACATGCACATATGCTTCTATATGTAAAGTATGGCTGCAGTGCTTAAAAATGAACTCTAATCTGCCTCTTTCAGTCACATGGGCAAGTTTTTCTGTTAATTCTGCTGTGGTAGTTCACTTATCGCAAATTCTCTCCAATTTATGTGGGAAGAAAGGGATGAAATATCCAAAGCACATCCACAATATCCACAGCAGAGAGAATTGGTTGCGTGGGCTTTTGGCTTCACTCCACGTGAGAAGAGTAACTAAATACCTGCAGACTGGAGAAAAACAAAATAGAGAAGCAGTTAATTTCAAGTGCCTGAATCGGTAGACAATAAAAGAGTATCACAAATTACATGAAAATATAACTCAGACCTTCTTATTAGTTGCTTACATCTATTAGCAATACCCCCAACAGTGTCCTCTCCATCCCCAGGTGAGTGATGTGCACCACAGGGGATGTCTCTGGGTGCACGTTGCTTGCATCCTTCATCAGTCCTGGGCTCTGTAAGGTTCCCTTCACCAGCCATTTACAAGAAAATTGTCCAAAACAGAGCAGATGAAAGCTACTTCCTCTGCCCTTTTTTTTTGAGCATGTTTGCACCCTTTGTAGTAGCTGGCAAAGGCTGGGCCACTGCTCCAGAACCTGGCCAGATTTCAGTGGTGCCACAGTGAAGAGCGGGACTCTGCCTGCTTTTATGACCGGGGCCTCCGTTAAATTGATGCCAACTCATAAAATGCCTTTTAATTATAATGACTGATTAGTCCCTTGATGAGTCTCAACTCTGGTTTGCAGCCCAGTAACTTGTTGACACTTCATACAGCTCAATCCTGACAATACATGAATAGCCACTTGTTCAAGGCGTACCAGTCCCCTTCCAACCCCTTTCCAACCTCCAGTCCTGCAGGGCTGCCCGGTGCTGCGGGAACACTCAAATCCAGCTTCCAAAACCAGCAAAGATCCCCATGGCGTGCATACTAAGGCTGTGTTTTTCCCTTTTCTTCCAGAATTAGATGAACTATTCCACCCGCTTCCTGTCTTGCTTGAAATATTGTATCCAAATGTGCGTGCGCTACAGAAATATCATAAATTTATTTCATCTAGCATTTGAAACTAAACCCACTTTTCTTGAATGCAGGCTGCAAGGATTTTTTCTTTCTTCTAAGCCAGAAATAACCTTTATTTTGTTGGTTCTTTGTGTGTTTGTTATGACTTGTAGCTGACACTTCAATTTCTACAATCCTTCATAGAAAGAGCTGGCACCTGTGGTTGCCTAAACCTCTCCTTGATGAGACCCCGTTTTCACTTGCTTATATGTTTCTGACCTCTCTGTGCTGGATGTCATTGTCTTAGGCTGATCTTTCTGGGAGACATTCAGCAAATACAGCTCCATTCTTTTTTGTAAAGGAGGATGGGAAGAAATGTAGCTCTGTCAAGAAAGAAAATTCTATAACAAGTTGCTTTAGAAAACTTAGCTCCACCACATGCTGAGATGGGATATAGCATTTGGCAGGGACTTTGCCTTCTTGCTAAAGATGTATCCTGCAATATTCCTACGAAAGTCCATCCACACATTCAAATTTCTGAAAACACCCGTTATCGTGTCTGCTGTAGATATTTTCCAAACCCATGGCCAGCACAGGGCATGCTTCGCCTTATCCACACTCGGTCAGCTGTGAGTTAACCTGTTCAGAGGTGGGGAGGGAGGGCAAGAATGGATTTTTAAGGAGACAAAGAACTGTAAAGCCAGGACCCAGAAGCTGGGAAATACCAGAATTAAGGTTGTCCAAGCAACCTTCCTTTTGCACAGTACAATGCTTAGACATATAACGTGTTTTCTCAAAATATTACTTTGTCTGGTACTAATTAGTGGCACTCACAGGGAGAATCAGGGTTTTTCAGGATTGTTGTCTTCGTCTAGTGAGGAAAACGTGAGCAGGCAAGAAGAGGAGCTCCAGGATGAAGGCACTTCATTGGAGTTCACACCAGCCCTTACTGCAGGGTTTCTCCTGAAAGAACAAGAGGTTCACCTGAGTCTCTGTGCTCATTGATGTGAGGCAGTTGGGCACTGCCTCTTGTCCTGGATTTGGGACAACTGAAGCCTGGTTTACAAAAGTGCCAAGCGCTTAAACATTGATAGAGTCACCTTGAGCAGGCACTGAAAAGGAAAGGACCTGACTGCTCGGTTAGTGACCTTGCTTCGCCTTTGATATTTGTTCCCAGAAATGAGACCGTGTCCATTATGTCTTGGTGTCTAACACCAGTTGTATTTCACTGGTAGCTACCAGTCACAGTTGTGGAGTCGTGCTGTGTAGCACTGTTGTTTCTACTCAAGCATGGTCTTGAGTCAAGCCAATACAGCAGCGTGGCAAAAATTCAGGCATCACACAACTTGAACTGGCCACCCCAAGCTGGGCGTTTTGCAAATGTGAGTATTACGCTCTGTGCCTCAGCTCCTCTGCTGTAAAATGCAGCTAATTATAGCCCATGAGTATTCATTTCAGAGACGTACTGTAAAGACAAACTATGTCGTGTTAACGAGGATGTGAAGGAAAGCAATGCCACAAAATTCCCCATGAAGAAATGAATAATGCTGCATCCTGTGCCAAGCATAGAACATTAATTTTCAGCCAACTGCACATCATATTGTGTAGCTACATGCATAATACAGACTTAATTAATACAATTATTATCACTGTAAGAGTGGAAAGGGACTATGTAGCACCCACTCTAGTGCAGAGAGAGGGGATAAGAGTGAAGCAGAGAGGAGAAGGGGATTTGGGACATGGAGGAACATGCAGGACTTTTGTCTTTCCTGAGCTTCCACAGCGGAGGAGCTGGAGATAAATGTCATGCACCCAACCAGTGTGGCTGGCTCTTTATATACACTATACAGCTCTTTGGCACAGAACAACAAAGATACCAAAATTGCCCTGGGTTCAGGAAAGAAATTAGGTGTATTAATGGTAAAAGGAGCATAGAATCATAGAAGGGTTAGAGTTGGAAGGGACCTTAAAGATCACTGAGTTCCATGGCAGGGCAAGGACACCTTCCACTAGACCAGGTTGCTCATAGTCCCAACCAACCTGGCCTTGAACCCCTCCAGGGATAGGGCAGCCACAGCTTCTCTGGGCAACCTGTTCCAGTGTCTCACCACCCTCACAGGAAAGAATTTCTAGTATCTAATCTAAATCTTCCTTCTTTCAGTTTAAAACCATTACCCTTGGGAGGGTATATGGGCATGTCAGTATGCACTCACCCTGTTGGCACACCCTGCTTAGGGTATCTGCTCACCACCAGAGACAGGAGATGGAGGGAGGGAGCTCTGCCAGGTATTGATATGACCAATCTTAGGTACTCTTTACAGCATGACAAGTGCATCTCAGTGGATTGTGGACGTTTGGAGAGGGAGTAGCATATATGTTTTTTTTCTGCATTAGTCACAGAAAAGACATCTTTATGGCCCCTGTGCACAAGTCATCATGTAGTTCTTGAGGGAGATTTTATGAGCAGAGCTCAGTTCCATTTTAGAATAAATTGACCTCTTTTACATTATGCCCTACTGACATGACGAAGGGGATGTGAACAGCTAGTCCTTTCAGACGGGATGAAAATCATTTCATGTGAAGCACAGGCAGGCCCAAACCACTTGCTGTACAAAATGTGCCCTACTCTTGTTCCTGAAACGGAGACATTGCAGATGTAGAGCTCCATAGTGTATACTGTATCCAATTGGATATGTCTTCACTACCAGGAGGAGATTTCAACAATATCTCTAAACTTAGAACAGGAAAGCACTGTAAATTTAGCTATTGTTGCTGGTAATTGTCCAGAATATATTTTCTCTCATTCTAAAAATGGCAGATTTAGAAACATTCCATATTTATCCAATAAACTAGGAGCGCTTTCAGATATCAACTACCCACTTTGAGCTTCTCTCAGAAGAATTTCCTGCAGTAAAGAGAACAGATGTTGCAGGCGCACCCTGCATAATTATGTATGATGAACGTGTATCCCACGGCCAGCACCCACCTACTGCAGGATGGGTAGAATCTCTTTTCTTTATCCCTGTTCTCTAAAGCAATCAAAGTCTTTAGATCCATGAGCTTGAGTGTGCATGAGATCATGTTAAAAAATTCTCCAGACTCATGGGCTGTAAGACTGAAGATCAACTTGGCTCCCACCACAAGACAAAACACGTGATGATAGGTAACCTGAGGCCAGTATTTACAGCACTTCAAACTGAGGACTTTTATCTGCTGCTGAAAATACCACTACCTTTTCTAATATTATGCTGATGTCCAGCCAGAGCTGTCTGCTGGTTCAACAGACTTCAACGCACTTATTTTTCCCCTACAGCAATGTTAGGCTAGAACTGATTTATGAAACAAATTGCCTTTTACTTCTTTTTTTCCCCATTTTTCATATTCATTGTTGCTCACACTTAACCTTTTGACTCTAATTCCTTAATCTGAATGATGCACACACAGGCTTTGTTCTTTCTGACAACTCTTATCATTTTTTATCTCTGTCATCTATTTTTTCAGCCATTAGTTGATCTCAGGCTCTCTGTATCTATAATCTGTTTACATTCTTCTTCATTATTTAGTATTAGTGTAATTCTTTCAGCAATCTTTTTCTAGAGCTATTTTTTTTTTTTGTTTCCTGCCCTTTGCTTTTCCCGAGCCAGATCTCTGTGAGAACAGCTCTTTGGAGAACAGCAAAAGCCTCAGTCATAGAAAATGTTTTTTTAAAAAAAAAACACTGTGAAAAACCTTAGGCTGAAGGCTGCTTTCAAACCTTTGCGCATGAAGTAAAGAGGTGGACTCCGGTCCAACACAATTAAGGAAAAGAAAACTTTGTCCAGAACTTTTGCTGCAGTTATTAATTGCTCGAGAAGACTGCTGGCAGTTGGATGTCAGGTGATTTCATTAGTAGGACCACTGCGAAGCTTGCGCTGCTGGCAGAAGTGCACTATTTATATTGCGCGAAGTCTGCAAACAAAAGTACGCTATAACTCATCCATCCTAGTAAACTAACCCCTGCCAAGGCTATGCAGAGGCCAACTGGCATAATTTGGTCATGTCCATGCTATTAACCTTTTGCCTTCAAACCAGGGCAGCTGTTTTTGAAGTGGTTATTGGGAATAACGTCTGGATCACGCTTATTCCCGAGCAGCTCCAGGGACTGTTTGGGAGAGCAGTGGCTCGCCTAAGTCACAAAAAAAAGAACGTCTGAGGAGCAATGATAGATATGTAATAGTGACTGTGTGCTAAAGTTTGGGCCAGTGCCCTGACACTGTTTAATTTCCTAGTGCAGACATACGAGTTTCTGAGCCTGTGCCTGAATTCTTGGTGCAGTTTACCACAGGAAAAAATAAGCTAGAAATAAATATTAGCAACCCAGTAATCAGGGGTAACTCTTTTGTAATGGATGTTGTAATGGATTTGTTTAAAGCTGAGTTTGGATTGCTCAGAGATATTCTTAAAAATTCTTGATTTTGCACCAGATTTGTTCGGACTGTATTTATATGTCTAGCATCCCTTGGCACAGTGCTCTATCAAAAACATGAAAAAAAAAAGATGTTGGCAAATGTTGTATCCTTCAATTATTATCACCTGTAACTTTTGAGGCAAGAATTTGAATATTAAATGTTTGGCCTAAACTTCTGACTGCAATTCCCTTGGCAGTTTGCTGCAGGTCTCCTCGAACAGAGTGAGGCAATGTGCATTGAATGGCATCCAACGGATGATGTTAAAAAGACATCAAGATCAAGAGACATTTATTCCCTCTAAAGGCCCACATGTCTGTATACTGCTCACTTCATTAATCAACATTTTGGGGTTTTATTCGTTTTTTTTTTTCTGTGTGAAATCTTAGGCTATTTTTTCCTCCTCAATGTTCAAATTCAAACATTTTTCTACAAAATTTGACCCCATTACAAATATAATCTGATTTTCACCCTGGCCCCAAAGGACAGCAATAGAAAAATAAAATAAAATCCATTCCACAGATAGGAAATGGAGGCACACAAAAACTGAAAGAAAAAGTATCCAGTAATTTGGGACGTCTGTTTTACATTGCTGCAAATCAGGTCCCTGGACATGCAGCAAGCCAACTATATCTCATTACGGCTTGTCTACAAAGGTTGGGGTTTTTTTCCTGAGAAGGAGAGAGAATAAATTTGTGGCAAAATAGCTATTCCAAAATAGTTTCATGAATAAGTAACCATCGGCACCCATGCAGGAGGAAGTAGATTTGAGCAGGCTGCTGAGCATCGGGTGGAAGTCTGTGTGCTGAGGCTGGGACAGAACCCATCTGCAGAGGAGAGTGATCCTACAGAGACCGCCTGGTCCCTTTTTGGGTGCCCAGCATCCAGTTGTGGATCCTGGAGACACCTTCATACACCCTCAACCTTGTTGGGTGCAGTCCCTGAGCTCTCACAAGTGGAAAAGATGCTGCAGATATTGCCTCAGTACAGAAAGGAACTGATCTTTACTATAAATATCCACTACAGAGAAGAATGGAAAAACGTATTCTCTTGGCCACATCCCTGAAAAAAAGGTTTTCCTTTTTTTTTTTTTTCCAAAGGAGCAAAGGTTAACAAAGATGAATGAACATAACTGAGAATGATTGCCTCTATGGAGCAAAGAGGAGCTATCAATGCGGATTTAAATCTGGAGTAATCCCTCCATAACTATCCAGACTTCGTTGCACATTTGTTTCGGAGTAATGCCAGAAATAGTCAGTTAAACCCTAGAAGACAGAGCTAGTAAAATCCATGGGGTGTGTGAGGAGCTGGAAGGGGAAGGAGATGGAACAAGCTGGAGGAAGCTGCTGGTAGGTTTGCATCAGTTTTGGAGTTGTTCTTGCTCAGTACGTTCAACACTGAACTTAGTGTGAAAATGTGGTGTATGCCAACAGGATGAGTAGAGCACACAGAGTCAGGAGGAACCACGAGTACAGAGAGGAATCAAAACATCACATGAGGCAAACGGGGTGGTTTTTAGAGCAGGGAGAAATTGAATAGTAAAGAAGCCACGTGCAGACTAATAATAATTTCTAATATAAGTAGGGAATTCCTCAGCAGGGAACAACTGAGGAGGAGCGATGCCTGGGTATTAGAAGGACACCAGATGAGTATGACTCACCAACATATGGCAGTTGTGCCAAAAATTTGAGCCGCATAAACAGTTCAACCAGCTACCAACATACAAAGACTGCGAGTTCATACAGAAACAGGGATGTGTGGGAGCTCAGGTCTACCTCTGATCACAGCTCAGGCTGGGTTAAAGATGTCTACACAGCACTGAACACACCTTGGAAAAAGAGACCGATGAGGATATTACCCCTTTTTTTTTAAATGTTGGCCCTATGACAACTAATATGTACACTGCTGATGGGCGACTTTGGGTTGGAAACAAGAAGGTTTGGGTCTGTCCATGCGGTCCACAGATGACTCTCACCAGGAGCAGCGGAGCAAAAACTCAGCATCTGAAGTTATCTTCTCTGTTCTGCAGCTGATTCTCTCACGGCAGCGATGGCTGCAGGGTGTTTGGGATGACTGTGGCAGCAACAGATTTCTGGCCTGGCTGGCCCAACTTTTTTGTTCTTGAATCAGGAGTGAAGGCAAGTTTTCCCTCCTGTGAGTAGAGAGAAGCAAATGAAAATAAGGCTGAGTGCAGCACAGAGCACCATGTGCACGTTAGCAAACTAGCAGGAAAGCAACGTATTCTTAAGTTTTCCCAACTGTGGGGAAAATTCAGTGAAAAATTTCATATTGCATATGATTCCCTTGAAATAAATACAAAATAATAGTGGATGTATGAAAAAAAAAAGGGGGAGGGGGTGCAGATTGAAACATTCCTATCTCTATCTTCCAACAATTTCCCTGTTGTGTGTGCCAAATATACACACCTACACAATGGTGACAGCTGTAAACATCTTATTCCACCCTTCTATACATGTGCAAAACGTGTTGTTGATCCTTTCTCCAATAAAAAAAAACAACGCTAAGGCGCCATCACACAAAAGCCGTTTTTTTTTCCTACCGGCAAATGTCTATAAAAATACAGTCCTGCATCTCTGTGATAGATAAGAAATACTAAAGGAGCAATAATAATTAATGGCCATACAAGATGAAACTCCAGTCGCTCAGACGGCTGTCTCCACATAATCTGTATTTTATACAAAAGGAGAAAGAACTCAATGGAATTTCAGCTGTGACTGGATAAAAACTGCCAACAAAAAGTGATAAGGAAAGTCTAATGTGCATATTAATCATGTTTATAGCGCCTCATTTGCTGATATATTAGCCTAAACTCCCTTTCGAAATACATTTTTGATCACTGGTAGAATCATTTAATACAATCAAACTTAAATAGGGCCAATTAATGTTTCCATCTTCTATTAATTAAAAGTAATTGATTATGATGGCCTCTGTAATAAATCACAGAGCAAAAAAGTTTACAAATGTTCTGTGGATGAGTTAGATTTTTAATAATGTGGAAAGATTTCAGCCTCGAACTATATCTTTACGTGTTTATTGCCTTAGTTTGCATTCCACGTTTTCATTATCTAAATAGTTTTTCAGGCTACAATTTAGATCCAACAATCGCATATTATGTTTAAAGGCTGCCTGAAGAGTTCTGCAGATCTTCTGTTGACCGCTTCCTATTTCTTCATAGAAGTAGGAACAGACAACCAAGTCCAGAAAAATGTTTTCTTTGATTTAGAATTTCACCGCTTGTCTTTACCTTCATTTCCCTTCTGCTCCCAGCAAGTATCCACATCACCATGGGGCGACTTAAAGGTGGCCCAGCCGTTTGTCAAGAGCAATTTATTAGAAGAATCCTGGCTGCCCCATACCCTGTCTGATCAGTCTCTGTGCTTTGCACAAACTTTTTTGTAATTCATCATGGTCTGAGGTAGCTGCCACTGATAGCAGTGGACATCTTCCTTCAACTTCAGTGGCAGCAGATGAGGGCATTTTTGCCCCTTGGCTTGAAAAGTGCACCTCTTGTTTGCATTTTCTGTCAGTTGATGTAATATCTGCTTCACAACATAGTATTTTTCTGCCCAGAGGTTGAAACAGTAAAACAGTAAGAAAGGGAATGACCGTTGCACTGGACAACTGTCCCAGAGAGAATGTCCACACTTGAATAGAAAGCAGTACCACAAAAACGTGTGTCCATGTGGATGGGGGGCAGGGGAAATACTGAGGGCTGAAGGAAGTTTGTTTGGGGGTTCTCAGGTTCTCCTAACAGCAGCAGGGATATTGCTTGAGCATTTCATATGTTTCCTATGTGATTTGGAAATAAGCTCATACAACCTACTGCATCTTTCCATGTCTTCCTTCCCATCTCCCTTCCAACCATTATTAGATTTCTCCAATGGCACCGAGACTGGCCCATTAATGACCACATTCTTCACTGCAAATAATTGCCAAATTAGTACTCCCTAACTAAGTACATGCTAGACAATTGGTCCTTTAATAGTTTCTTCAGAAGTAAATGCTTCTTATCATGCTAGATAAGACTCCAGCCATTCATTTTCTCCTTGCCTGGAGTCGTTTTTCTACATCCCATGCTCTGGAGTGTTGGTATGCCCCTGTACGTCCTCCTGTTTACGTCAATGGACTGTGGTGATTATTCTATCACCACGTCCATGTTACATTTTTGGACAGTTCAAGGTTATGTGATTTACTGGGTAATCCTACAGGAGGTTTTTTTGAGAAATTAAGTGTCTCTGCTCTCCTAGCCTTTCACAGAATGCTGCCAGATCCTGCTGCAGTGGGCCTCCCTCCCACGCACAGCCAGCTTGACCAGAGGAGCTTGCCTTCCTCTGCATGGGGCTTTTCACTTGCATCAAACTGACTTGAATAGATTCATCACACTGAAAAATAAATCCTACTAAGCTCATCTCCACACCTTTAAGCCTACCAGATGTGGGCCCAGTCTGGGACAGGGTAAGATGTCACCTAGCTTTGAATGGTAAAGTCTGTGTCAAACTGTAAGCCCATCTTTTGTCTCCTTCTAAAGAGGAAATTATAATTTCACTAAGTAAATTACTTAGAATGAATCATGGAATCATTGAATGGTTAAAGTTGGGAGGGACCTTACAGATCATCAAGTTCCAACCCCCCTGCCATGGGCTGGGAAAACTCTTACTTAGTAAGAGTTCAAATAATTGCCACGGGAAGAGTGAGCCAGGATGACTTTATGTTCCCAAATTATAAGCTCCATCTGCTAGAATTTTAGTTAGAGCTTTGATTTCCTACTGGTAGCATGGCCATGTGAGTATGACCAGTTTATAAGGTTATGCACATTTACAGATGCCCTAAATTCAGGAGCTAGACTAAACCTCTGCTTGTCTCAGTTCTGCTACATTGCGTTCCTGAGAATGTCACCATTGTATGGTTCATGTACACTGCAAAATAATTTAACAAATGACAAGCTTTTTCCCTAGATGCCATGACTTCATTCATTCAGTTATGTTACTTTTCAAGTGATAACACTCTAATTAGCTGCTGAACTTTGGTATCCTTTGCATACCCTTCCCAGTCCAAACGTTCACTTATCTCCCCAAAAGTGCTACATGACATCCTTGTTGTTTCAGGAGAACACAGTTACCATTCACTGGCTGCCCCCACGCTATCTAAGATAAGTGTTATATGACACATCTTCTAATTCAGAGCAGTGCACAGACAACAAAAACTGTCCCTCTGCGCAAACCTCTTGGCAGCAAACTCAAGACACCACCATCTTATGTTGAGTTACTGTGCTATAACATTGCGGAATATTTAAATCTGGCCTAGGCAAGCCATGGATTCTCTTTCTCTCACATGTACAGCATCTGTACACGTTACAGTGCCATTTCTGAGCAGCGGTAACCTTGCAATCATATTGCATTATGTGCTATAATTTAACCTCTACAGTCCTGAGCCAAAAATTGCCACTGTATTTAGAATGGTTCACAGCAGGAATTCACTCTTGCATAGAACTCCAGTTTAGACACCAAAACATCAATTTCCTGTAAACAATTTGGGTTTCATATTAGTTGTATGTGTACAAAGACAACAAGTTTTGCTCAGTTCCCTCAAAGAAAAGCTCTGGCTCCATTTGGGCTGCTTTCTTCTTTGTCCTGTGTCTTTCCCGATGATGAAAAAGAATTACAGGAATAAATCTGTACTGCACAGAGTAACACAGTGCAGACACAGTCTTAGACCAGAGCCTCTCAAGTCCTTTCATGCTATTCTCCACATCCTGTTTGACTACCCTTAATTAATCCCCTACCAGACAACTTGGGATTTTCCACAATGCTTGAAGAAGCCTGACACTTGGAAAGAAGCACTCCCAAAAATTGCTGCAAGAATCCTGTTCTCTCACTGGGACTCTCTGAGTCCATTGCAGGAGAACACTTTCAAGCGACGAAGTAAAACACTGTGTTGGAGGTTTCAGAGCAAGGGATGGGAAACACATTAGCAGCATTCCCCTCTAAGACAACTGCTGGAGACCTCTTTGCAGTATGCCATCCATAGATTGAGGACTTCTTGCCAGTGACATAGCCTGTGAGAAGGACCTCAAACGTAAGCTTCACAACACATTTAAGAGCAAAACTAACAAAATGTTGAATGAATTCCAGCTGGTGAAAACATATGGTAGATTCTTGGGTTTATCTTCACTATCTTTGTTTGCAAACAAATGTACATTTGTTCTTTGTTTGTTTTTTACCCAGTGACTTCAAATGAGTATCATTTTAACTATAAGGTCCTGGTGAACATAGAGTCTCATAAAATCACACCAAATTACGTGTCAAGTATAGAAAGGGCTGTTGCAAAGAGGAAGGGAACAATCTGTTCTCCACGTCCATGCTGCACAAAACAAGAAGAAATGGGCTTGCACTGCAGTCAGAAAGAATCAGGTTAGACATTAGGAAAACCTTTTCAAGAGTAATGCTGGGAAGCACTGAAATAGACTGCCTGGGAATATTTTATTCTCCATGCCTGGTAGCCTTCGAGGACCTATTAGACCAAGATCTGTCAGAAGTGATACCAGTCCATTGAGCATGCTTTTCTATGGTTTTATGATTTTCATTTGAACTTAATTAATCTTTCAAGTTTTAGAAAGCTTCTATCCAGCTGGAAAATAAATCACTGCTCAACAGTATGGTGTTCAAGAAGAATTCCACTTCATGAATAATTAAGAATTGGGAGAAAAAGTTTTACTTTAATTATGATGGTTATTGAACTGAATATCTAGATAGCTATTCTGTAACTGTTGGGAAGTGGGCAAATACTGGAAGACACCACTTTTTTGTTGGTGGTAAGCCCCAGGTTCTTAGAGTTCCTCCAAAAGAGCTGAGCCTCAATAACTACTGACATTTCAGAGTTTCCCAGAGAACCTCTGGGAGGGACCTCTGGAGATCATCTAATCCAATCCCCCTGCCAAAGCAGTTCCTTCTGGACCAGGTTGCACAGGAACTTGTCCAGGTGGGTTTGGAATGTTTCCAGAGACAGAGACTCCACCACATCTCTGGGCAACCTCTGCCAGTGCTCTGCCACCCTTTAAAGTGAAGAAGATGGTCCTCATGTTTAGATGGAGATTCTTATGTACAACTTTGTGCCCATTTCCTCTTGTCCTCTTACTGAGAGTTTGAAGAAGTTTGCATGCTGGCTGAAGAAAGCGAATTGTAGTAAGATTATTTACATAAAGAGCTCTGAGGTTTCATGATTTTAGAGCTACCACTGGTGTTTCCACCAGTAGAAGCAATCCTACATTAGCACCTGCAGGACAGGCAATGCTAGTCATATTTCTATTCTCATTATGGTGGGTTTTGATCCTGCGGATACCTGCTTGTCTGTTTTTTCTCCACCTTTGGAAAGAGAGAGCTCAGCAGGCTCAAATAGTATGTCCTACCATCCGTACCAGATGATGAACATCATCATTTTCTGCATGGCTGCTGACCCAGAGCACCAATTCTGCATTTGGGCACAACATGTGCCAACTGCTGTGTCTTACCCAGGATGTGCAGAGCTATGAGGAGAGGACTCACAGTAGAAGTTGTCCGTGTGCTTGATCTTGCAGCGTGGGAGTTTGGGAAGAGCCAGCCTGGCGTCACTGTGAACTGCCAGTTGATGCCTTTTCTTCACCTACGCTGATGGGTTGTTGCAATGCTCTTTGGCATCCTAACGGTCCTGCACTGCCTGGTATTCCCTGTGATAAAGCCTGACTTGGAAAGAGTCCTGAAACAATAAGAAATTGCAATAATCCACAACTAGAGTTTTTAACGGTGTAAGAACAGGATGTGTATTCTCGCCGGTTTTATTTGTGGGATTCAGAATACCATTAAAGCGGTAGAAAAGGGAGAGGGGGGCTGGCTTTGCTTTGCTTTGCAGTTAAGGGTGGATTGGTTTATTACCGCATTCATTTTAATTAGAATTCCATAACATACCCACATAAAGGTACATGCCACAGTTAAGTTGATATTTTTCTTGCTTTATTTATGACCACATAAAGTATGGTTTCCTGAGCATAATCTCCAAAAGCTCAGGGATTTAAGCTCCACCCCATTTATATATCTTAACTGCTACATGCAAGAATAATTCCTTTGGCTCCTCTACTCACCCTCCACACTTTTTAAAAATGGTTCAGGCCAAAGGTAACGTGTTGTTTCCTATATGCCAAGTACAATTCAGACATCGTTAAACAGTTGATTCTACACTTACTATTAAGGTAAAAAATAAACATGTGTCTGATTTGAGCCTTCTAAAGCTCAAAAGCAGACCAAAACCTGTATTTGAGAGTATTTGGGATTTATAAAGCCAGGAACCAAAATATTTATACTTAGGCACATGAGATCACAGTTGCAAAGATTTTACATAGATAATGGCACAAGTAGCTAGCTTGATTTTCCAAGCCATGGGATCAAGAGATGTTAATTAGATCTCTGCCAGATATCTGAAACCTGACTAAATACCTAACTGAATATACCAAGCACTTATGCATAGTTACATTTTTCATCCTTAATTCAGTGGAGGACTTCTGTGGAACTGAGAAGTAGTTCCACCCTGAGAGGGAGAGTGGAACCTGTGACTCCAGGAGCACTATGAAACAGGACCAGGGATCTGCAATATTCCCATGAAATTTGGAGTTAGTCTGTCACTCCAAAAGCTTCTCATCTTTAACTCCTAAAATTTTCTTGACAGCAAGAGCAAAATTCTTCTCAGGCATAGGTCAGGCCAGGGATACAAAGTAGGACCAAGCTCCTGCTTTACACAAAGCTGAATTTCTGAGTTTTCTTTGTTTCTCCCTTGTTTACATGTGAGGTGGGCAATGCTGGGCTCCCTTGCCTTCAGGTTCTCAAAGTGACCCCCCGAGACTGTTAGTCAACCTGTGTATGTTACCTCAGACCAAAATTTCCAGGGTAATTGACAAATTCATAGGGTTTAAAGACGAGAAGGGAGAGAGTCTGGAATATTTTACTTCCTGGGATAACCCAGATATATTAACGACCCTTATTTTAGCGAAGAGAAAGCTACAAAGAGGTTTAGCTCTTCTTTGTTTGCATGAGAGATTTATGAGAGAATTTTTTTTTAGCTGGGCAAAATCTTACCAGGCCTGACAAGACCCATTTTGACCTATGGTAACGTGACGTTTCACAGCGATGTTCGTTAACCGCTGGAACTATTTATTTGAGGTCTGCTGTATCCCTGATGTAAACATCGGATGGCTGTCTGAAAGGTCATGCTTTTGGTCAGCCAGATGTTATGGGCTTGCTGAAGGAAGCCTTGCCAAAGCAATTGCCAAATTTGATTTTGTGCAAGATAGATGATTATAATACTATAGGTAATGGATTATTTCATACCAAAAGGTGCAGATAGTCTGGTACTGAAGTTAAGGATCTGTTGCACTGCAGATAGAAGCCGGTAGCCTTTCCAAGGATATTTCCAGCAACATTTTATTTATTTTTAATACTTGTCTTTTTAAACTGAGGACAATGAAGTCTGTCACAGACAGTGATACTTGCAATAATCCTGTCAGACAATCTCCCACTGGTGCCGCAGGGACAGAAAAGTGCTTAGAAAGAACAAGCAGAATCGCAGCTCAGAGAAAAGAGAGATTTGATGCATTCACCTGGGCTGTGTATGAGCCTTCGCACCACTGGAGGAGTGGTATAAAGACCCCACAGCCAACGTCAAACTGAAGACTGCGAAGGCATTATTTTCTTTTACGTGTTTCTGACTGTTAGACAGCCCATCCTGAGGGTTAATTTTTGTCCATGTGACACAGAGTTGATATTATCTCAGTATTCTTGGCTGGAAATTATCAGAGGAAATTATCAAGAAAGCTTGATGATGAAATAAGTCAGACATAAGCGTACCCCTCTGAAAGAACCACATTCCCGGGCTCTTCTCCTTTGTCCTCACTGCTGTTTTATTTGAGGTCTTCTACTGGTCCCTGAAACTTGAATGTTGAGGTTGGGAAAGCCATCAGCCTTGCCCATATGTTGCCTGGGGTCTGGCGCTGGTGTTGTTCATCATTCCCCGAGCACTGATGAAATACTGATACGCTGTTTCTCTATTACTTTATCTCAATAATTGCTGAAGAAATGCTTGCAGACATGTAAAACCTTAAAACAGTGGTTTGAAAAACCAGTCAGTAAACCATTAGCTTTGATGTTAACAGATTATACTTCACGACTAATGGTATATTTTACTGTTATTTCCTTTCTGAAAAAAA
Source organism: Thinocorus orbignyianus (assembly GCA_013400375.1). Taxonomy (NCBI): domain Eukaryota; kingdom Metazoa; phylum Chordata; class Aves; order Ciconiiformes; family Thinocoridae; genus Thinocorus; species Thinocorus orbignyianus. The sequence goes on from VXBW01002470.1 coordinate 126,496, forward strand.
GAGGGAAAGATGGATTTTTATTTTTTAGGGGCAAAATTGCTGAGATTAACTGCATGCATTTCATTTATCAAGACCATTAAGTGTTTTGCAGTGGCTGATGAGTGTGTTTTAGATATACTGAAAACAGATAGATATATAGTTTATTTCTTTTATGTTTGAAGTTGTCTAAAAGAAAGCCATTATTTACATCCTTTATATCTAATCAAGATAAACTCTCAGTCTCATAAATAAGAACAGCCTTATTTGTTTTAGTGACTTATTCGAGTCTGGAAAGATTTGCTGAGCAGGGGCTGGGCTCGATAATATTTCACAAAGCTAAAAATTTGGTCTTGATACATTCTTGACATGAGACACATCATTTTTCACATATAAGAGCAATTACCTCATGTTTACACAGCATTTAAAGCATGGAAATTGATTAGATTTTACCATCTCTGGCATGCCCGGGACGTACAAATTGCTACTGGCTCTTTAAATATGGAAAGACATCCATTTAATGCTTTTTAATTTGGTGCCACTTATCTGTCTGCAGAAAGGTTCCCTCCTGGTGCTGGTGATGAGTATGAAATACAGGCCTAGAAATAACTGTCAGAGAAGGGAGGAGGTTTTAACCGGGAGATAAGTGTTAAGATAGATCTGCCTCTTTGAATCAGTGGGATGAGTCCCATCTCCCGGCGAGCCCGTTCCTCGCCGGTTGATAACGCTTTCCTGCAGTGGGAGAGGTCATCCGGCTGCTGCATGGAGCCTGCAGGCCGGCGAGGGGAGATGGGTCATCACCAGGGAGAGGGAAGGACAGGATGACGAATCCAAGCTCTCCACTGACATCTCACTCTTTGGCAGTGTCTCCTGCGAGGTGAGGGGCATCCTCTTGGTAAAAAGGGAAGCAGAAACATCAGTGTGGGATGCTCACGCCTTTGTCCCGGACAGGAGAAGAGTTCTGCTCAGAAGCAGAACAAATCCAGGACCTCAACCTCTGGGTTTTCTAGCTGTTTTCTAGCCGGTCTTGTGTGAGGTCTGAAGACCAAGAACATTCAAGACCAGGCTGGATGAAGCTTTGAGCACCCTGGTCTAGTGGGAAGTGTCCCTACCGGTGGCAGGGGGTTGGAACTCAATGATCTTTAAGGTCCCTTCCAATCCAAATCATTTTATGATTCTATGATTCTATGAACATTCTCCTTTTTCCAAGTGTCCTTGGCCACCACTAATACAGCACCTGTGCTGGCACCACCAGTAGAGTAGTTAAACTCACTGCTCTTCCTCCCCTGTACTGCCATAACCACAAGGATGCAACCAAATTTGTAACATCTGTGGATGTCTGCTTTTTTGATCCTCACCTCTTCAATAGCAGTGAACACACCAGCCTCCCTCTGCATAAGATTTGCTTAATAAAGGGCTTATTTAGCTGTACTTTTGTTAAAACAGACCACACGCGTTATCTAATGCTAAAATGAACGTGTCCGAGGGTAGAGATCTTGGCTCAGGGTCTGGGATAATAAGTAGTCTGGGCTGATCTCCTGACCCTCCTCCCCAAGTACAGGCTATGCTGCTGGTTATCCCAGACTAATAGGCTAGTTATTTCGCTGATACATCTATATCCATGTCTGGCAGAGAGAGCAGGCCACGTACAGCGTTCCTCCCTGGGCTTATGGAAATAGGGTGAAAACACCATGACTTTGCCAGGGTTGCCACCTTTCTGGCTGTAGTTTTGCATTTGCTGTCATTAAATGATGCGTTTTCATATTCTGGAAACACACTTTTGTGAACTTTTGTATGCTTTTGCAGGAAAATCTCATGCCTTTTAAGTAATAAATACAAATCCAGTGTGTTGTTCGATTGGTTCCATAGACCAACGTGTCAAAGACCATTTCTAAGGAGAGGAATTCACCTGGGAGGTGGCTACCCAGCTTGTTGACCTCAGTGCCCCAAAAGCTGGCTACAAGCTATGAAAACTCTTGGTGCTTTAGGCACCCTTTGAGATATAGATCCCTTCACAAACTCCCAAATGCACGATGCTGTGTTGCCATATTGTTACTGGGGGCATCGGGGGATAGAGCAGGAAGGCAGGAATGAGGTGGGTTGGTTTTTTTCAATGAAAACTGTGAAAAAAAATAGTTTCAGGAACTTTATTTTTCTTGTGGGGTATCTGTGGCTAATCAGGGGAAATCAGCACTCCCACACCCTGTCCAAGCTTTAAAAATATGGCTTTAATGGAAACAAATGCTAGTATTTTCAAGTCCAGGCAGGCTGGAGGCCCGCAAGGTTTTCAAACAGAGTAAATCAGAAAGGGCAACACCCTCATAATTTATATCAAGTTTACATAGCTTTCCAAGGTACTAATTAAACCATTTGGTCTCAAAGAAAATTTATTCTTCAGTAAAACAGAAACAATACTCAATCTACAGACTTTGTGCCTCCTTCTCAGAGCAACTGTATACACTGCCTTTTAAAGCCAAATATGTGGGGGGCACAAAGCCCTTGTGGATCTTTCCCACTCACATGTATAATATAAATGGTATAACTTGGAGCGGGATAGCGATCTGAAGAGTATTGCTGTTTAACTCTCCTGAGCTCTGGCCTCCAAGGGGAAGGAGGTGTAGCCTTGCATCCCGATTGCATCCAAGCTGAGTTACTTTCAAAACGGCCCCGATTCCATGGAGACACACGTGCGTGGCCGAAGAGGACTGCTCCAAACCCAAGTGTGATATCAGATGGACAATGCCTCTAAGATGAGTTGGAACAAGCCTCTCCAAAGCTGATCCTTACCCGGGTTATTTATTCCTCTGATTGTTTACCCCCTGGTCCCAGCCTTGTGTTCCCAGCTACAATTAGCCGTGGCATAATCCTCCCCCTGACCCGCTGCCGTGGCTTGGGGGAAGCATTGTGTCAATAAACAGCACAACATTGGCCATGCTTCAGAGCCAGCCCCAACCTCCACGCCGCCACCACCACCGCCATGAGCGAAAGTAATTAGAGACCCGTTTGCAATAGGTTGTTAAGAAATGTGTAAACAGCCGTATAAACAACAGCAGGTCAGGTCAGGGAAGGAGGCTGGCACTCAGTGAGGCCGCGGCTGGAGCCTGCCCAAGTGTGAAATTCCCAACTGGGAGAGAACATTTGGAAAAACAAGGCGATGGAGGTTTATCAACACAAATCATCCCTTAAGTGGCACATTTTATTTAGAGTATGTGTGGCCTCCAACTAGAAGAAGGGAAGTTTTTATCAATCCGGGCTTTATCACTTCCAGATATCTCTCTCTTTGTTTACCGGCGGTGCGCACAATGCCTTCATTTTGAGCGGTCCAGTTTAAACACAAGCAGGGCTGGCCTTTTTTTTTTTTGGATGGTGAACTGCCTGTGCTCCCTTCTTAGAACCGTGCTCATAAATCTTCGCTTCGAGCCCAGCAAATGCCTCGTGGTGACCGTCACCCTTGAGAAACACGGCATCCTGGCCCTGATTCATGAATCTGCTTCAGCTTGTGCTGAAAGACTCTCCCTGCTCAAGAAAATGCTCCGAACCCTGCTCAGCTTTGAGGAAGGGCTTTAATGTCTTTCTGAGGAGAAGGGTTTTTTTCTGACATGGGTCAGAAAACCAGAGTTGCAGGGCACTCTCGGCGGGGACAGGAGTGTATAAATAAACCCTACATAAACCTAAAGTAAGCAGGATGGGAATTGCCTCTTAAAATTCAATCGGGAAAGCTTCCTGGGTGTCCTGAACTCCTAAGTGGCCGCTGCACCCTGTTTGACACCCTGCTGCTTTTCCCCAGTGCCGTCACTGGCCCTGCAATGAGCCAACAGTCCCTGTGGGCAGCTCCTGCCCTTGTTTCGCGTGCCAATATGCACAAACGAGGGGACATCTGTAGGTGTGGAACCCCAGTCTGCCATTATTTCCAACTTGCCTCTTCACAACACTTGTTATAAGGAGTTTCCTGAGATTCACACATACCAAGTCTTTCCCCTTGGGGCAGCTTGTCATTGTTAGTCTGATTTTACAATGGTCGTAAGGAAGCACAGAGAAATAAAGGAAGTTGCCTAAAGCTGACTGAAAAACCCAGTGGAAGTAGTGAGAAAAACAGCACTATCCTTCTGCCTCTGTTCTTCACCAAGAAGAGCTCATCCATCTCCCTCCATATGGGTCACATGGGTGTTACCAACTAGGTGGTTTTGGCAGCACTATGGAGCCACTTCATAGAGTCATAGAATCATAGAATCACCAGTTGGATAGGTCTGTATTTTGGTACAGTGGCTGGAGTAACCCCTTCTGGGAGATGTGCTTCCCACCCAGCTCCTTGTACATCAGCAGAAGGTGGTGGTGGCTCTGCTCCTAGCCAGCACCATCTGCTTACAGGCAAGAGGAGATGTTCAGCTGCATGGGCTGAACCTGCTGGCCAAACTCATTGCTCCAGGGAAAAGGCAGCAGGCCAAATGGGCTTGTCCCATGGGCCGTAAGTTGGACTTTGCTGTGTTAAGCCAACAAAAGTTATTTTCTACCCATTCCATGGGAGTATTCCATCATCCCAGTGTCAGCTGGCGAACTGACTGGTAAGCTGGTAAGATGATCTAAATGTGCCAGCATCAATCAGATCATGCCTTTAAATGCCTCTTCTCTTAGTGTGTAGGTTGTGCGTGGAAGCTATTCACAAACCTTTGTCCTCACCTTCTCAGTAAGCCCTAAGTTTAGCGTCTTCACTCTCCTAAGCTCTTCCTGAGGCAAAGATTTGGCTCACACAGTGACACTGAAGCTATGGTATGATGTTTATTACCTTGAAATAGCTGAACTAAAGGAGTACTAGAGCACGGTACTGGCTCTATAAGTGGCTTCACTGTGCGGGCAGCGTTATTTCGAGCCAGTACAGATCACTTACAAGTGCAATAGGCTTCCAGTAGATCTTGTGATACAAATGTGACATTGTCTCGCAGAAAGGCAACAGAGACACAAGTTCTGGCTAAAACATATTGTACTTCACAATGGGAGAAAAAGTGGAAGGGAGAAGGGAAAGACAAATTCATGGCAATCTATGCAAAGGCTGGTGAGGAAGACCGTCAGCCAATGCATGGTTGAACGACAGTTGCTGTAGTCATCAGAGCTGATATCTGATGACTTGCTTTGCTCTGTAGCCAACAGTTTTCCTGTCATCCAGCAAGACTATCCAGGAGGTGATACACCTGCTTCCCTTCTGCAGAAGTGATGGGCATCCAGGAGGTCAAAGAAAGGGTTAGGTTGCCACTATCCTCAATTATTCTGTTACAGTTTGCCTGACGCGGGCATGAAGCCTCCAGTTGTGTACTTCTTCAATATCACACAAAGCCCTTTTAGAAAATGGCATCACAGGTGCCTCCTTCCAGCCTTCAAGTACCAGTATAATTTTAAGCAAGAGGTTACATAGCACCCTTTAACAATTCAGCTATTTTTCCTTTAATTACATTTAAATAGTGCCTGGTCTTGATAACTTCTGATGGAACATTTTGTCAGTTTGTTCTATAACCTCTTCTACAGCTGGATCCTCTGGTAAGTTGTCACAAAGAAGGATTCAGACTTGGCAATGTGACTAGAAAATAGAACAAAGCAACTAAAAAAGTATAAAGATCAAAGCAGCAAAAAGCCTATACAGCAAAGAGCTTCCCCTGGGTTACTGGCACAAGGTCTACTTTTGGATTCTGAATTTCTTCTCTGAGTACCTGAAATTCAAAGAGTTCTTTTTCCCGTTGTTTTCATCTCTTACCATGAATAGTTGGATCATCACATTCACATTTCTTCTCTCCCCTGGAAAAACCTTAGAGGAATGAAGAGGGTCACAGATCCCCCTGAAGAATGCCTGCTGCTCTGAGAATTATGTCCATCTCCTAATTTAGGTCACAATCCAGTTTGTCACACCTCCAGTTGCAAAGATGGTCCAAAGCTTCTCTCAGCAGCATAGGCAGAAGCTAATTTTTCTGGTAACAGCAAGGCTGGGGTGAAGTCAGGTCCTGCATGTCCGTAAATTGTGACTGTTGGGTGCTGAAGCAGGGAGCAAGAAGGGACGAAGACCTGTGAGTCAACTGAGGGAGGTCCAGACACAGAGCTATGGAGAAGTAGCATATCTGGATGAGCCAAAGATCTTGAGCCATGAGCTACCCAGCACTCCTCCACACCAGCTACCATGCAATTACTGTATTTTAGTTGGGATTCAGGCACCCTAAAACCATCTTTATCTTCTCATGGAGTTTCAGCCTTGGTCTCACCACACAGAGACAGTCAGAGTCTTATGGCCTCTTTTGAACCCATTAATATCAGCAGCACCACGCAGAGTTCAGTACCCAGCTCCAGTTTATTTAAGGTTTGCTTTGAAAAAAAAAACATTATGCACTGAATTTTATTAAATCAACTTAATAGGAGCTGTGAAGTTAAATAAATAAATATGGAACTCATTTCTGCAGTTAGTGGGAATTATTCTGTTTGTTTACAAAGGCCATTAAAAGCTTACTGGAGGTGTTCATTTCAGCAGGGAGAGGCCTCATTGATGGATCAGTGCAGCCTTGCCAAAACTGTATCCAAAATTTCACAGCAGTGCTCTCATTAGGCTCTAACGTTTAAAAGAGAACACAACTGAAGAAAACTATTAATGTTTCCCGGTGGCCTCCGACCTCCCCCACATTAGTTTTTTTTCCCAAACCTCACCACAGAAAAACTTTTCTAAGGATTTTGGGGGCGGGTGGCTTGCAAAAAGGACAGAAAAAGGAAGAGATGAGTGCTCTGTATTCTTAAAACAAGGCAAGTCGAATCAGAAACTTTGATAACTGCAGAGGTGCTTAAGCCGTCTCTGACAAAATGCTCAACAACAAATAATTATAAGTTAACAAAAAAGTAAGAATGGTACTGTGGAGCATTGAAATCCCCATTTTAAAATGTGAACTAAGCATTTCTAAGGTATGAGAGTTCAGTGATGTCCCTTAATTGCCAGAAAACACTAATTATAGCTAAGTTGCAGAATGAACACATGGAGCCATTGTGTGTTTTCACCCATAGATTTCCATAAACACACACATTTTTTTGTTTACATATTTTTCGTATCAACCAGTCAGAAATACAGGTCTGGGACAAATTCTTGTCTAAATATATTCTATATTTGCTTTTAAAAATTCAATAGTTTTCAAATATAGGTGGTTATCTCTGTTGTCTCCATCCTTAGCCAAAGCACCCAAAGAAGTGATCTGCTTTTAGAGACGTGCCCAGCCCTCTGCTCCACTGGTGTCAGGAAGGGGCTCAGGTACTTATCACTTCTGTATGTAACACCTTTGCAGTGGCTGCCCACCTCCCAAGCAGCTGCTGGACGTTTGCATCTTCATCTGGGAACATTTTCAAACACTGTAAGCAGCTTTTCTGAGCATTGTCGAAGAGAACCTGTGGCAAATGCCACAGTGGCACAGGTGACTTCTTCCTGTAAGTAGCTGGTACATGGACCTTGAAACTCTGGTGTGATCCTCAGGGATGGGGTGGGACCTTGAAGTCTGTGTCTGACCCCACATACTACAGTTCTTGTGATAAATTCTGCCTTGTATCAGAGGACTGAAGCACGTCTTCTATGAGAACAGGCTGAGGGAGTTGGGGTCCTTCAGTCTGGAGAAGAGAAGGCTCCAGGGACACCTTAGAGCCCCTTCCAGTACCTAAAGGAAAATGGGGAGGGATTCTTTATCAGGGAGTGGAGTGACAGGATGAGGGGTAATGGCTTTAAACTGAAAGAGGAGAGATTTAGATTAGACGTCAGGAGGAAATTCTTTGCTGTGAGGGTGGTGAGACACTGGAACAGGTTGCCCAGAGAAGCTGTGACTGCCCCATCCCTGAAGGGGTTCAAGGCCAGGCTGGATGGGGCTTGGAGCAACCTGGTGTGGTGGGAGGTGTCCCTGCCCAGGGCAGGGGGGTTGGAACTCAATGATCTTTGAGGTCCATTCCAACTCTAGCTGTTTTATGACTGTATTTAGGCTTTTAGGAACCTGATAATGAATCACTCCCTTTTCACTTTTGGACCAGTAATTTGCAGAACTAAAGAAGTTAGGTGCAATTTGATGCCTTTGCACCTCTTCTTACTTTCTCATGTTCTTACTTTGTCTCAGAGACAGTAGAAACAATCTGCCCTGATGTGCAAAAGATGTGACTACAGTTACAAATTGTAAGAGACAGATTACAAGCCACCAATGCCCAGGTCCTCAGAAAATGTCAGAAGAGTGTCCCTACATCCTCTCCAATACCACTACTGTACCAGCCCAAAACCTCTGCATCTGGATGGGGCTCAGAGCTCAGGAGTGTGGCCATGAAGGAGGAGGAAGTAGTGGTCATTGTGGCCATTTTTCCTGTCATCATCTTGTTTTAGAGTGCCACCAAGAAAGCGGGGATGCAACAACCCAGAAGAACTCCAAGCAGCAGCACATTTGTGCCAAGAATGCCCCAACAGGCATCTCCATCGCTCTGGCTCAGACCTGTGAAGGAAAGATGTGAGTGAGCATCACAGAAAACTCAAGGCAGGCAGCAAACTCCGATCCTTCACAAAGGCAAGTCCTCGGTGCATGTGTCTGTTCTCAGGAGTTTTGTGTGATCAGGATTAAACAGTCACTGGATAAAATACAGAGACAAGCCAGGGGACGTGAGTAGGATCCAGGGCCTTGAAGAGGAATGAGATAAAGTAGAGAAATGGGATCCAAATAGCATAGAGGATATAGTAAATTCCTGGTGTGGGAGGAAGAAAAACAGTATTGTACAACTTTCAGCTGTGAAGATACTCAGAAGTTAAATATCTTATGTCAAGTTCTCAGCCTCAACCAGTTTCATTTTATCTTTGTTTCGATAGCCTTTTTTTTTTTTTTTTCTAAGTCTAATCCACGCATGACTAAGCCATGTGAAAGATCCAGGCTAGCTGTTGATTTTACAGATTACAGGGAAGATGTGGGGGATGTTCTGGCTGTCCCCTTTCCATAGCAATAGTGAATAACAACCACCGAGAGCCGTGGCCTTTCAGTGAGCAGCTATAATGAAACAGATTTCCTAGAAGACTGTTAAACAGAGATAGAAATCTCTTTAAAATCTTTATTCTGCTTTGTTAATCAACTGCCACTGTTGTTTAAGGTTGGAGCTTATTCTATACATTTTCATTATGTCAGAGCATCCCCTGCCAGACCCATTGTAAAGCTTTCTATTAAAATCCTTCTTACTGTAGTGGGATGATTATTATTATTTTTTTTTCCCAAAGACTGATTTAATAGAAACTTGGCACCAGAAAAAGTGTTTCTGTTTCATTACTATGATATATAAAAGTTCATGGGGCTTTCAGAATTTTCTTTCTAAAAAAAAAATAAAATCATTAGCATATGCTGGAGTACAGAACTTACTGGCAATTATACAGTAGTTGTCTTTCAAATACACACTTCCCATAGTGTTTCTACGACTACTAGCAATCATACTTACAATGCAGAGTGAGTATTGGAATAAAAATGATACTCTGTAAATTCTTTTGAAACATTGCTCAAGTAGCTTTCGCAGTAGTTAGAACACAAAGAGACAGCTTGAATATTTTTTTTAAGCCTATTTAATTTACACTTCACTACATTTTTTTAAACCATACTTCTAACATTTTTATTATAGCAAACTCTTTTCAGTGTAGCCCACTAAATTCCTGTTTGGCTCTGAAAAATAATAATAATCTTTAGCACTTACATAGTGCTTTAGGTTTTTAAAGTGTTACACAAATATTAACTAATTAATGTTTGTTCAACCCAGACTAGCTTTATAAAGAGGCTGCAGTGAGTGAAGTGAACATTTTCCCTGTCACTATTAACAAGATTAAAGGTGTTGATGTTGTACAAACACAAAAACGAGGCACAGTTTGAAATAACCCACCTGTTATTGATTTTGGCCAAAATATGGGTAATCTCAAACTTGTAGATTACTTCTCAGTACTATCAAAGGAGAAAACGAGAAAGTGCTTGTTTGCCTGCTTTGGGAGCCAACAGTGAGTGCTGACGATGGGAAAAAGCCTTCGCTTTCCATCTTTGAGTACGCACAAATTTTCAGCAGCATGGGAAGGGGTTTTGCTCACATTCCACCGGGTCATCATGTCAGGATGTAAGGGGAATAGTGGCCTTGGATGCTGCTGCCTTCTCACCTCTCCTTCCTCCCCCTTCTCACAGCCACACACAAGCCTTAGAATCATAGAACGGTTAGAGTCGTAAGGGACCTTCAAGATCATCCAGTTCCAGCCCCTGCCATGTGCAGGGACACCTCCCATCAGACCAGGTTTCTCAAAGCCCCATCCAGCCTTCTCCTCCCCTGAGTCACCAGGACCTGGATGGCAGCTTTACATCAGAGATGTTTTCTAACATACATTTGTTTTTAATATGTTAAAAAGTCAATTGAGCAATCTTTACAACAGATGAGGTTTCCTGTAAATCAGGACCAAAAAGATTACCTTATTCAGTCATATCTGATGTGGTTGCCCAACAGTCCTCTCTACAACATGCTTCCCGCAAAAGTCTCCAAATTTCCTGGGCTTCTGGACCCACAATAGCTGTGTTGCAATCATTTCAAAGTATGACTCTTGTATGTGTTCCGGAAACAACATGACCATAAACATAACTGGAAGTTTCTGACTGTCAGTGATTTCATACTGACTTTAACAATAGCCAGTAAACATATAGTTCAGACTTTAATCCAATTTTTCTCAGTAAGATTAATTTCAGTAAGATGCCCCAGATAATACTTTCTTGTGGGATTACTGCACAGCTTGGGTGGTTTATCATTCGATCTTAACCTTTTCTTAATGCACTGTATACGTTACGTATGACCCCAAACCCTTGCCAGCGCTGTGTTCCTAAACCCGTGGAATTAATTAGCTGTTTCCATGTTGAGTTTTGACTGCTTTAACACCGGCTGGAATTTCACTGATCACATTATAGACATTAACACTATTCACAGATTTCTAGCCTTGCACCATCCCGGTTGCTTACAGCTGATGTCTACGGAGCAGGCAGAAATGTGGCGGAGATTCTTCTGCTCAGACCATCCCTCCAAGGCTGGGAGAACATGGTGCAGCTGCAAGGCTCCACGCTGACACGTCCACTAACAGGATTAGGACTTTAAGTAGAAAAAACTTATGTCATTTGCAATATAGCTGGAGAGCTACCAACAGCTGTAATTAAGGATGCCTATGCATTTCCATGCTAAGCCCCTGTTTTCATTTGCTCATAACTTTCCAAAACTTTCACCTATAAGGCTGAACTTTTTACAGTCCTGTTTTCTGCCAAATTGTGGGGCTTTTTTTTTTTTTTTTTGCAGTTGTTGAAAGTTTGAGGAAAAAGCAAAGTATCCATTTTTTTTTTGAATGAGAGAAGAGAGAAATTTAAAAAAAAAATCCTCTCATGTAAACATGTGGATTGGAACTGATTTATGCTGGATTTTCTGTTTCATTCAATTTTTATATGGCATTTTTAACTCTTAAATCATGTTCCAGCAGCTGACAAAGATGGGATAATATTTAATAAGGCAATAGAAATAACGCAACACACTTCCCCCCTACACCTTGTGATGCTCAGTTCCAGAATTTTACAGAGCAAATTTAAGTACCTGCTTAAAAATTATATTCCTCTCAGTGATGTGGAGAGGTGGCAGGACTCCACTCCGAATATGCAGCCGTGATCGCACTCCTCTTCAGTTTCTCGGTGTGGAAATCAGGAGTGAACAAACCCCACTGACTACGCAAGTGTGCCGTGACCTTGTCCTAGCCTGTTGGAATAACACCGTGTGGCATCCAAGTTGGTCTCTTCTCCCACATAACAAGCAATAGGACAAGAGGAAATGGCCTCAAGTTGTGCCAGGGGAGGTTTAGTTTGGATATTAGGAAAAAAATTTCAACACTGAAAGGGTTATCAAGCCTTGGAATAGGCTGCCCAGGGAAGGGGTTGAGTCATCATCACTGGAGCTATTTAGAAGACATGTAGATGTGGCACCTAGGGACGTGGCTTAGTGGAGGACTTGGCAGTGTTAGGCTTACAGTTGGACTCAATGATCTCAAAGGCCTTTTCCAACCTAAATAATTCTATGGTTCTATGCCATAAACTTCGGATGCTCGAGTGATATTAGTCAGAACTTATCAACAAGTAAATTCTCTTTGGAGAAATAATATGTCTCCTGTGTCAATAGTAAATATTTAATTAAAAACCCAAAATAAATCTCTCTTCTACTTTGTTTATTATTCTTGGGGGAAGTAAAGAAAAAGAACAAGTAGGGGTTAGCTGGGATATTTCATCTTGTCTTGTTTTTCCTTCATGGATTAATTAGATCCTTTTTCCTTTATTGACTTATTTCCTTCTTCACCAACTTTTTCTTCCACAGATGGGAAACGCAACTTTGCTAGGGAGACTTTTTTAAATGCAGGTGTCTATTAAACCTTTTCCTTCCCAAATTACAGTCTGTGCTTCTAAACTTTTTGTAACAATTCAGGTCTATAAATTCTTCACAGAACATCCCCCCTGTTCTCTCGGAAATGTACATATTTAAGGGTAATGAACATTTTAAAAGGAAGCTTTTAAAGTTCAGCATCCAGAGTCCAAGATGAGAACTTGCCCAGCCATACTCTATAGTGGCGCTGATGCTCTCCGTCTGCATGGAAGTAAGGGAGCCTCTGGAGGACTCAGAAGTCACCCTTTGAACAAGTAGATACTTTGAACATTTTACTGTTTAGGCAAATTGTCACAGGATTGGAAAAAGTCACACAGAATCATAGAATCACAGAATACTTTGATTTGGAAAGGACTTCTAAAGGTCATCTAGCCCAGCCTCCCTGCAATGATCAAGGACACCTTCAACTAGACCAGGTTGCTCAGAGCCCTGTCCAACCTCACCATCCAACCAAACATCCCTAATGCCAATCTCAGGCCTCTCTGCCATGGTATGCAGTGCTTCTCAATGAGTTACCTGAAGAAAAAAATCAATGTTTTGTCCCAAAATCTCTTAGAAATACCAGAACATCTTAGATGAAAATTGAAAATTTTCCCAAGTCCAGTCAGTAACAAGGAGGTACCCCAGAAAAAACCCCAACTCATTCTTGGAAGGTTGAAATCAGGTAAAACCATTAGCAGCTGAAAGGAGGATCTTATAATAAGAATTGTTAGACACCTAGATTGCTTAAGCATCCATGTAGTATGCAACTAAAGGATTGATACACAGGAAGAAAGTGTGTCACAACACTTGGAGCTTATCATGTTAGTTTCATGATTTATGTTTTTTAATATAACCACTCCTTTTACTCTGTCTGCTGTGGAGCCACAAATGCAACTGAAAATAGACCATAGCCCAGTATATAGAAAGAAAATGGGAGACAACAGAAAATGTCAGTTCATCTCCATCTTATCCTCATTTAATTCCCACCGATTTGAGCCCAGCCTGTTAAAAAAAGTAATGGATCTGAAAAAAACACGTATTTTATAGATTTAAAAAAAAGGAGGGGGAGGGGGGAGCAAAAGTCATCAAAAAAACTTTTTGCTGCTAGTAATACATTTAGCTGTAGAACTCACCAGATAAATAGCTCTATTGTTTTGCCTTGAATTGGGGAAACACTCACGTGGTGTGTCAAAAATTGTACCCAAAACTTTCTTGATTTGTTCTTGAATTCCATGAAAATAACCTTCAGGAGGTGGGGGCTGTTGGATTTTGGTGTTTCTCTCCTGAGAGAACTCCCACTATCAGTTTGGAAAAATAATTATCCTCCCCATACCTCATCTTTTCCCAGCAAATGAAGTGGGATTTTACTTTGTGGCCAGCTTGACTCTCAGCTGGCTGCCTCTACTTTAACAGTTCCCTCAGATTTTAAAACCCAAATACCTGGAGCCAGCACCCTGGTCTAGCACGAATGGCTCTCCCAAGCCTCAGTGGATCCACTAGAAAGCTATGAAGTGCAATGCAGTCATTTCAGCTAAACATTACCGGCTCCTGACCCTGGAAAGGGAAAAGTCAAAGTTCTTTTGGAAATGACACATTGTGACCCGCAGTCTGCCGTAGCACATTAAGTCTGATAAATGGTCAGAAATGATGACTTAAACAAGCATCTAAGAGAGAGCATTTTGCTTAATGTACCCAGCAGTTAACCTTATGTAGTCACGTTGCATAGCGGGCTCATTTGGAAGCCGTGTAGGCTTAGCTAAGAATAAACAAAGCGCTGCACAACCATTAAACGTTTTCTACGTCTTCCTTCTGTGTTAATGTGGTTCAGTGCTTCTGTCATGAAAAGGAGCTAAATGGAGTTTCCCACACTCCCGACCACAAAGAGCGCACTATATTGAGCTTTCCGATAGACGTTTTGTACTTTTCCTGAACACATGCCCGTTTCAGGAACGAACCCTGGTTTTCACAGCTCTGAAGCAAAGGGGTCTGCAGCACAGAAAAAGAACAAACTCCAAAGCAGAAAAAAAGAAAAAAGGAAAAAAAAAAAAGTGGAAGTGATGTCAAAACCATGCAACTTTTCCAGGTGGCAAAAAATACCTATATGTGCACAAAAAGATGTTAATATTTTTCCCACATCCGCAAAATTCTCTCCGAGTGAAATGCCAAGTCTAATCCCCCTGCCTAATAAGTTCTCAAATTTTTAATTTAGGCACTTATGCCAGAGCCCTATAGGTACTAGAATAATGTGAGCTATTTCTCTGTATTAAGTTGCTCAACTGTAATGACTTCATCATTTCATTTAAGCACCTGTTCTGGAAAATAGGTCCTGATCCTGCAAACACTCACATCTAGTGAGTATTCCCATTTGAACTCTAAAAATTGTATCCCAGCTCTTTAGGGTGATTTACGGCATACTATTAGAAGCATCTATAAGCACCTGAAATGTGTCAGTGGATGAATATGAGCAATAATAGTAAATATAGTTTATGAGTTAAGCAGTGCACTAATATTGGTGGCCAATACTCGGCAAAATATTGAATCTCCCAACTCCTGTTTAAACTCCCCACTGACTGCAGTTGGAATTCAGACTTTAAATGAGGAGTTAGGAGCCCAGATGCTTTGCTGATCATAGGCCTTTGGCTGCAGAGTGCTGAATCTTCCCAAAGGACCCAGTGGGAATGATAGCAGAGAAGTATTTTATGCATGCATAGATCCTTGTGGAGCTTGTCTGATGGAAGAAAGTCTCCCTTGTAGCTCAACTGTCTTTCTTGCTTCTCTCACAGTCTTTCTCATAAAAAAAAAAAATAAAGTCATCTTTTTCACGGAGACCTTTGTTACTAATAGACTGAAAGGGTGCCCGTGCCCAGGGGAAGGGGTTAGGATACACACTCTGGCCATTGAGGCAGACAACCCAGCTCTCGGATGTCAGGAAGCCATGGCCAACTACCGTACATTAGTCACAAAAAATAATTTTATTTTCTTAGGGAGAGGAAGTCTGCTGTCTCTGCTTCCCTTCTGTCCCTGCCGCTTCTCTGCAGGCATCCCTGACCCCTGTGCAGAGAGGAGGGATAAGGCAGGATTCCCAGAGCTCCAGAGGGGAGGGCAGGGAGGGTGACCTGAACTTTCCACCACCGAGGTAGGACTGTGCTCACAAAGCCAAAGCCCAGCTCTCCTCCTTTATTACTGCCCAACCTTTTTTATGTTTGGTCAGCCTGGTGAAGACCTCCTTCATACGTGGAGCTTCCTTTCTCACATGTCCAATAGCTCCAAGACTTATTCCATTACTAGACACTTAAAATATAATTATATCAGAGGTGAGCTTTGCCCACCACACTTAAATATTAGTTTATGTTGGAACTTCTACAGTAGTATGGGTAGAAAATCTGTATCCATGTAAATACCAGAATTTGCTCCACTACTTTCCGTCTTATTTTAGACTGTTACTTGCAAATCTGCTGGAATCCTTTACATTATGTATTGTTGAGTTGTTTCTGTGTGGGTTGAGCTTGGCTACAACTGAGATTCCTTTTCTTTTTGTTTTTCAAGTTAGCATCTTGAAGAAAGGAAAATAAACATGAAGTCAGAATTTCCTGCAGGACAGTGGGAAGGGGAGAGATCAGATTAACTGCAAAATGGTGCTATTTTCCCAGGACAAGCTCCATTTTAATTTATTTTTTTCCACGATTTATTTATTTATTTATTATCTACTTCTTCAGACCTATGGACAAAATTGGAATATTCCATGTATTTCAGAAATAGCAGAGTTCTGATTGCCAAAGACCATGTCTGGGGTGAATTTCCCTGTGTTTAGTGTTGCTCTTACAGCACAGATGCCTTCATAGGAAAGAAGTATCTGAAAGTAGAAGACATAAGTCCTTAAGCACGACTCTAAGGAACATGACCAATAGCAATGTCTCCCTGGAAACTTCACTAACTTCATCTGCAACAAATTTTTGTTCTCCATCCAGTCTAGTTAACCCAACATATTTATGTTCAGGTATTTCTTTGGGGCACTGGCTTGAAATTGCTGCTTGGGAATCCTCCTCTTGGAAAACTGTAGCTAAGATGGACCTGGCATCCAACCTATCACACACAAGGTCAAAACAAGTAAACGTGGTTGTCATTACAGAAAAAGCAAAAGGCTGGGGAGCCTTTGGAAGCAAAGTAAGAGGAATTTCTCAACACAGGTCCATTCTCATCCCTCAAGCGGCTTCTTTGCACAGAGACAAGCCATATGCAGGACTCCTCTCCTCTGAAGCAGCAGTGACGTGCTTTGCTGTGCACATGGTTAGAAAAGGTATAAAAAGCAGAGGATGTTAACAACAATTGCAAAGTGAAAAATGGGGATTCCACACCTCATTTATCTACAAGCAGTATATACATACCTGTTATATACTGCCTTGCTTATTAGTTTGTTCTCCTAAAGGGAATGTGTAGGTGAACCATCAAAGTGCAAGGGCGAAATGAAATTATGACTGTGCCTATCTGCAGGGAGGAGGACTGTTTCAACATCCACTTCTAAAGTCAGAGTCCAGGCCTCTATCCCCTGTTCAGCCCTCAGTCTCCCCTGCAGAAGACCAGCCATGAAACTTTTAGGACTGAGGTCTTGACTGCAAAGACTCCTTTAACGACACCAGTGGGCTTCCTAGACCTAGATTCCCAATGCATTGAGGAAGTTTAATCAACTCTTAAAAAATGGGTTGGCATAGTGCTTAGTGACATGGTTTAGTGATGTTTTTTTATCAGAGTTAGGTTGATGGTTGGACTACAGGGCTTTAAAGGTCCCTTCCAGTCCTATGATTCTATGAAATCAATGGGACATCTTTCCTAGATGGACCAGCCTTAGCACCCTGAGGGCCTCACAGGCATGGGGCACCGTATCCCTTAGGAATATATGCCCAGCTGAGGTTTTGAGTATTTGGCTGTGATCCTGGAGTAACCTTAGGAAAGGCGATGGATTTTCCCCGGATTTACTCCGGTATAATGAGCTAAGAATTTGGACCTCTGTGGCGCATTGTGTGGATTTTGATTAATTTTCAATAAAGTTTCCACCTTAAATGAATTGCAAGTGTTATCTGTTTTTATATATAACTTCATGCTCTTTATTATTTAAAATGTCCAATTTGCTAGATGAAAACATAAATACTGACTGCAGCTGTAGAATTTAATAAAACCTCAGGTTTGAGCTAGCGAGTGAAAAAAAGCATATTATTGGAAACTTGTGGTCAAACTTGAAGCTTGAAGGAAATATTTTAGCACTATCACAATATTAAATTGCAATCATTATTTAATTTATCTTCTCTGAAATGACTTAAGGGAAGTGCACCAAAAGCCCTATTTACCTAAGCCAGGAAATAAGTCAGTGATCAGCTAGGTGGATGAAGTAATTGAAAGCTGACAAGGGACAATATAATGCCACTATTGTAACAGCACTTAGAAGTATTGTTTGACTTTGACTTGCTTAGGAATAAATGTTGCACAGTTTTCATTTCATCCATGAAAAAAGAATAATAAAAAACCCAGAAGAAAAAAAGTGTATAGCAATAAAATGTGTTCCTTTTACTGAAATCTTGATATTTTTCTTTAAATTGAAAAATATCAGCTTTGGCACATCTGGAGGAAAGGAATGTTCCCCACAATTACCATGATTTTGAAAAAATATATAGATATATTAGAAATTAAGGTATTCACCAGTCAGTACTTCCAGCAAAAAGCCTGAACCCCTGGGCAACCTGTGCATTTCAATTGTCACTTTGAACTTTGGAACAAAGGGTAGACTGTAAAACCAGTTTATAAAAAGTATTATGAGATACCACAACTGGCATTTTTATGACCTTATTAAACTACATCCAAGTGTCATAAATTATATGTAATGAAAGTGAATAGGATCTCTGACTTGATTTTAATATTAGGAACATGCTTAATAGTTTAAGGGCTTTTTTTCTAAATAAAAGGGGCGTTTTTGTTGTTTTCTTACTTTAGCAGCTGATGTTATGTGGAAGTCATAAATGCCAGATTACATTAAATTGGTTTTGTTCATATAATAATTTTGTTAGTAAATTACTTGGGAGTAACGAGCAGTTTTTCTCACAAAGTAAAGCTAAAGGTGTTAATTTAGACTCAAAGCATTTCACATTCTTATGACAAACATATCAACCGGCCAAGCTGAGACATGAAAACCAAGTTACGGTTGTGAAAAAAGATTTTTGTTGTTCAAGAAAGATTGTTCAGAAAATGTTGTAACTTTTGTTTCTCAATGCCCTGTCTCTGAAGTACAAGAAAAGTTGCAGATGTCAGTTCAAAGTAAACCCATTTTTAGATCTGTTACTGTTTTAGATGGAGAGTTTGTGTCCAAAAGTAGCATAAAGATGTGTCGATATATATTAGAAGCAGAGCATTCGCCACAGGGGAGTATTATCTGAGCCATTCTCTTGAGAAAATCAGTTAACAGTACTACATTGAACCAATGGTCCATCTGACTCAGCAGTCTCTCTCCAATGCTTCCCAAAAGGGAAAGTCTAGAAGAAGATAAGACTCATGAGAGCAAAGCACACAATTGTGAGATTTTCCACTCTCAGCCCCGTCACCCTCATCCAGTCATTTCCAGCTCTGGGAGGGAGAATTAGGGAGAGCATCCATTAGTTGCAGAGGCAGCTGTGGCAAACATTTTGTTCTTGTTAAGAGAAAATGAGTGGTGTTTGCTATTTGTAGATTTACATCCCATGCAACCAGCCTGCCTGACTCTGTGCTCCCTAGAATCATAAAATGGTTGGAGTTGGAAGGGACCTTAAACATCATTGAGTACCAACACCCCTGCTATGAGCCCAGGGATGTGAGGTGCCAATGATCCTCCAACACTTATTCTCACACAGCTCGATGCATGCTCACCACCTCTTCCAAGAGGTCCCAAATACTAGCAGACCCAGGTCCATCTTCAATCCAGCAGCTCACTGTCCGCAGTGGCCAGGAAGGTACCTTCTGCAGATGACTCCACTGGGATGACCAGCAGGGATGTCAGTGTTCCACTCAGCCAAAACTCCTTCAAAAGGTTCCAGCCAGCTGTCAGAATGTAAACAAAGCCGCAGCTAATGTTCAAGTGTGCTTAGTGGAAATTTTGCTTCCATAGGGAGGACAGAAGGGTCTCACGTGCTTCTTCTCCTGAGAGAAGCTGGTTTTTAAAAAGAGGAGGGGGAAAAAAACACCACAACATCAAAAAATATGTTGTGGCCATTGCCGAGACCTGTGTGTCAGAAAGAACCAAAAAAGTTTACACATTTTGTTTTAAGCACTTGAAATACTAAGACTTTAACTGGGCTGGGTTGTTTTTTCCCCAGAATTAATCATTACGTTGCAGGGAGAATTGCCAGAGGAGAGGAGAGGAGA